>WNWK01006409.1:0-106189 GCA_009830355.1 Cherax destructor
TTGGTCTGGAGGGATTGGAGTAGTGCTGTGAGGTCATCATAATGTTTGCTCAAAGATCTAACATTGTAATTGAAGATAGTTATGTTATTGTTGGCTCTGAGTAATGTCTTTGCTTGATCTGCTGTGTAATAGTTACAGTTGCTGTTGGAATCATGTAAGTCATTTAATAATAGGTTGATATCAGGATCAATTCCTGTAATCATAAGATTTGATGTGATTCTATAACTAGACCTGAGAAGAATAGATAATACTAAACTTAACAATATGATACTAGAATAAATGCTTAGGAACTATTTGATTATTACAAATTTTTAATAAGAGTTTGTAGAGATACAGGGTATTTGACAGAGTTCTTGGCACGTGAATTTGTACCTTAGTCAATTTATACAAATGCAATTAATTGAACTATGGTAGTTTACTAAAGCTGGGAATAAAGGAGCTAGGGAAAATGATAGCAAACAATGAAAGTAAAGTAAATTAGTACCTGAGTTAGCACCTTAATTATTATAATAAAAATTAATAAAAGAACTGTGGCAGTTAGATTTTTTTTTTTTTTTTAAGATAAAATCTAGGAATATAATAGTAAACAATGAGGGTTAACACTTTAGGGAATATAATAGTAAATAAAAAGAGTAAAATACTTTAGCACCAAAAATAGCACCTTAATTACGAGTTAACACTTTAGGAATATAATAGTAAATTAAAAGAGTAAAACACTTTAGCACCAGAATTAGCACCTTAAGTAAAAGGAATTATTGGATGAAAGGCAGTACTAGGTATTGATTTGCTGGGAACTATTTCAAGAGAATATATAAATGGGGATTAAATTAAATGGACAGATAGTAAATATGATATAAAATTAACTTAGAAGCAAGATTTGATTTATATTATAAAGTTGAAGCAAGTAATAGCACTAAAAGTAAAGTACATAGTGTATGAGGTAGTTGGTACTAACTAGTATATAGTACAAAAAAATTTCACAAAGTAGTAGTAACATAGACTAATACAGCACACGTATATTATGTGTTGAGGACAATAGGCTAATCAGTAATGGTAATGTCAGCTTGTCTAAGGAAGTTGGTGAGATCACGTTCGTTTGATATAGAAAATTGCTGACCTGTTGATACTTTTCGAACTAGTATTTTCCCATCACGAGCGAAGCACTGATGGATTTTGTTCTCCAGTTTAAGTTTTCTCAGCCTAAACAGAAGGTTTTGACGTTTCCTGGTTAGGCACTCGTTGATGTATACTCTCATTTCATTGTAATTGCTGATTTAGTTAGGTTCTTTTTTGTATCATATGAATGAAGTCTGATCATTATACTAGGTTTACCTTGTTTTCCTAGCAATCGTGTTTCCTTGATTTCATTCCTTTGCACATTAACTCGTAGGTGGTCTTGTAATATGTTGATAGCAGTTTCCTTGCACTGGGATTGAGTTATGTCTCTGGGAATGTGGTTGCTGTTTATTATAACTGCATCAGACAAGTTATCTTGTTCGGTTTTGTCATCTTGAAAATCAAGATATTCATCAAGTCGAGTGTGCATGTTGTTATTCCAGTCCTTGATTGCTTCTTCCACCTTCATATATATATATATATATATATATATATATATATATATATATATATATATATATATATATATATATATATATATATATATATATATAGAGAGAGAGAGAGAGAGAGAGAGAGAGAGACAGAAGGGAGGGGATGTGAAGCGGGCAACCTTGCCTTCCCTTACACTTGATACCAAAACATCTGGGAAGCACACCCACACTCCTCCATACACGCACGCACACACGACCAGTAAAGAGGAGGGGCCAGGAGCTATGAATCAACCCTTGCAGCCAAAATTAGGTGAATTAGGCGAGTACACATTTTATGACTCTTCCAGCCCCGAGACACTGAAGTAGATCCTTAAAGAGACCAAATATCTTACCCCTCCTTCTCCCCCATCTCTGAGCATGAGGTCCGCTGGTGCTCAAGGGGGTCAGGTGAGGGGTCAAGGGGTCGCGTGCCTCCGCTAATGGCCTGTCACTCCCCATCTGGTGACCATTAAGCCAATTATATAGTCGCGTGTTGAGGTTCTTCCCGAGAGGGCTGGATACGGTGCAGGCTTCCAGATGTCCTATAAACCAGCAACAAGTTTTCTCCGGCCTTTCCACAGCCTCCACGCCCTAGTAGCCAGATTTAAGCTTACTTTTAAGTAGGTTTGGCAGACGCACAGATGGTGATCAAACTAAATGTCAAGTGGTCAGACTTACGGTCACTTTCTTGAAACACTTTTTTTTTATTTGCATAGATCAATTTTACAAGCTAACAACTGTTATTCTACCTCAGCTCGTTTCAAAGCCCAGCACTAAGATATACTACCACCCCCAGGATGCCACCCACGACAGTCGACTAACATCCAGGTACCTACTTACTGCAAGGTGAACAAGGACAGCGGGTGTAAGGCCGGGTAGACACTCGGTACGTGAGCCGAACACTATGATAACTTATGTGATATATCAAAGTAATGAAAAATAAGATACCAGACATATTAAGTAAATATCCTAAATTTTCTTGCAACAAGTAGAAAAATTCTTGATATCGATTCACATATACCTAGTTCCTACCTGGAGCCTAGGTGCTACATGGAGGGTGGATCAGGGCCTGATCAACCAGGCTGTTACTGCTGGCCACACGCAGTTCAACGTACGAACCACAGCCTGGCTGGTCAGTATCTGACTTGAGAAATCTATCAAGTTGTCTTCAATAGCGAACTGGATTGATTCTCAAAGCCAATAGGCCTTTGGTGTGTCCATATACTCTTGCGCTACTCTCCACAGGATGAATATGGGTGCACGAACTAGCCACTACCCTCCACAGGATAGATATGGGTGCACAAACTAGCCACTACCCTCCACAGGATGAATATGGGTGCACAAACTAGCCACTACCCTCCACAGGATGAATATGGGTGCACGAACTAGCCACTACCCTCCACAGGATGAATATGGGTCCACAAACTAGCCACTACCCTCCACAGGATGGATATGGGTGCACGAACTAACCACTACCCTCCACAGGATGGATATGGGTGCACAAACTAGCCACTACCCTCCACAGGATGAATATGGGTGCACGAACTAGCCACTACCCTCCACAGGATGGATATGGGTGCACAAACTAGCCACTACCCTCCACAGGATGGATATGGGTGCACAAACTAGCCACTACCCTCCACAGGATGAATATGGGTGCACGAACTAGCCACTACCCTCCACAGGATGAATATGGGTGCACGAACTAGCCACTACCCTCCACAGGATGAATATGGGTGCACAAACTAGCCACTACCCTCCACAGGATGGATATGGGTGCACGAACTAACCACTACCCTCCACAGGATGGATATGGGTGCACAAACTAGCCACTACCCTCCACAGGATGAATATGGGTGCACGATCTAGCCACTACCCTCCACAGGATGAATATGGGTGCACGAACTAGCCACTACCCTCCACAGGATGAATATGGGTGCACGAACTAGCCACTACCCTCCACAGGATGGATATGGGTGCACAAACTAGCCACTACCCTCCACAGGATGGATATGGGTGCACAAACTAGCCACTACCCTCCACAGGATGAATACAGGATGCAAAACAAACTAGTTTCTTGGGCGACAAAATCTGAACTCTCATACTGGCGTAAGGTGCCCTCTACACTTACTGGCGTAAGGTGCCCTCTACACTTACTGGCGTAAGGTTCCCTCTACACTTACTGGCGTAAGGTGCCCTCTACACTTACTGGCGTAAGTTACACTCATACTGGCGTCACATTCACTCATGCTGGCTGGCGCGTGTACCTACCTCCCTACCTTTCCCTCCCTTGTCCCGGTGGTCTTTAATTTATTCTGGAAATTTGATGGAGGTTAATTAAATGCAGATTTTCGTAGTCTTTGACCTGGATGAAGTGAACCGTGTCTGGCGTTAACTTATAAATTCCTTTGTTACTGCCCCTGACAGCTGTGGCCGCTCAAAATTCAGTTTACGATGAATTTTGGGAAAGGGAAATTAATTCCTTGATTTCTTAATGGTTGAATTAATGAAAGAGTGGAGTATAATGAGAGTGCGTAGGTGAAGGCTAGCGAAACAGCGTCAGCTTTATCACAGTGTTTCGCTCGGGACTTATGAAGTTGTAAAATACATGTATACAAACATGTATATCATGTGCGTATACATACATAGACTTATAATGTGTTTATAGCTTTGTTATTCTAGCACACAACAACCAACATAATACTCCACCCACACCACCACCCAAACCCCCACCCACACCACCACCCACACCACCACTCACACCCCCACCCACACCACCACCCACACCACCACCCACACCCCCACCCACACCACCACTCACACCACCACCCACACCACCACTCACACCACCACCCACACCACCACCCACACCACCACCCACACCACCACCCACACCACCACTCACACCACCACCCACACCACCACCCACACCACCACCCACACCACCACCCACACCACCACCCAAACCCCCACCCACACCACCACCCACACCCCCACCCACACCACCACTCACACCACCACCCACACCACCACTCACACCACCACCCACACCACCACCCACACCACCACCCACACCACCACCCACACCACCACTCACACCACCACCCACACCACCACCCACACCACCACCCACACCACCACCCACGCCCACACAAGACAACTCTCCACTACTCTCTTTCTGGTTATGCAGATACATGACCTCGTGTGACCCGGGGACGACCTGTCATGACCTGTACACGCATCAATAGTGTCTGACCCCCACCCACTCCGCCTTGTGAGGTGCATGAGAATCCCCCTCCCCATTATATCTACCCCATCCTCCCCTGGGGAAAGGACTCAACCATAATATCCCCATGAAGGACGACCTCCCATAATACAGTGATGGAGCACCTGTATCCCCATAATAGAGCACTTGTATCCCCATTATGAAGCACCTGTATCCCCATGATGGAGCACCTGCATCCCCATTATGGATCACCTGCATCCCCATTATGGAGCACCTGCATCCCCATGATGGAGCACCTGTATCCCCATAATAGAGCACTTGTATCCCCATAATGGAGCACCTGCATCCCCATAATGGAGCACCTGCTTCCCCATTATGGAGCACCTGCATCCCCATTATGGAGCACCTGCATCCCCATTATGGAGCACCTGCATCCCCATTATGGAGCACCTGCATCCCCATTATGGAGCACCTGTATCCCCATTATGGAGCACCTGTATCCCCATTATGGAGCACCTGCATCCCCATTATGGAGCACCTGTATCCCCATTATGGAGCACCTGCATCCCCATTATGAAGCACCTGCATCCCCATTATGGAGCACCTGCATCCCCATTATGGAGCACCTGCATCCCCATTATGGAGCACCTGCATCCCCATTATGGAGCACCTGTATCCCCATTATGGAGCACCTGCATCCCTATTATGGAGCACCTGCATCCCTATTATGGAGCACCTGCATCCCCATTATGGAGCACCTGCATCCCCATTATGGAGCACCTGCATCCCCATTATGAAGCACCTGCATTCCCATTATGGAGCACCTGCATCCCCATTATGGAGCACCTGCATCCCCATTATGGAGCACCTGCATTCCCATTATGGAGCACCTGCATCCCCATTATGGAGCACCTGTATCCCCATTATGGAGCACCTGTATCCCCATTATGGAGCACCTGTATCCCCATGATGGAACACCTGTATCGCCATGATGGAACACCTGTATCCCCATGATGGAACACCTGTATCGCTATGATGGAACACCTGTATCGCCATGATGGAACACCTGTATCCCCATGATGGAACACCTGTATCCCCATGATGGAACACCTGTATCCCCATGATGGAACACCTGTATCCCCATGATGGAACACCTGTATCCCCATGATGGAACACCTGTATCCCCATGATGGAACACCTGTATCCCCATGATGGAACACCTGTATCCCCATGATGGAACACCTGTATCCCCATGATGGAACACCTGTATCCCCATGATGGAACACCTGTATCCCCATGATGTATTACCTATATCACCATGGTAGGTCTCCCACATCATATGGTGGAGACTTCTCCTTCCCCATTGTCCCCACCACGGCGGACTCAGGAATTTTATCATGAGGGAAACCTCCCATAACTTCCCCATGAACCCAATAATTTCCTCCATGGAGAAGAACCTCCCAAACTTTCCCCCCATGATGTACCCCCATAACTTCTCCCATGGATGAGGACTGTTGTAGGCCTTTTTCCCCCTACCCTCTTGGGCTAACACAGCTTCAAGTTTAAGTATGACAAGGACCTTGGTCCTTGTCATACATGTGTTTACATTGATCTCTCTTCTCTCCCTCTAACACCACCACCTCCTCCTCCTGCTTATTCCCCACCCCCCAACACCACCTCCTGCTGTTGCTGTTGCTGTTGCTGCTGCTGCTGCTCGTCCTCCTCCCCCCCCCCCCATCATCTGCCACACGACCCACGTCCGGTGGAAGGTTTCGAGCCTGATTGTTAAGCCATCAAAATGACACCAGGAGGAAGAGGTGGAAAAAGCAGGAAGGAAATGATTAAGAGGAGGAAGAGGTAGAGAGGGAGGAAGGAAGTGGGGAAGAAGAAAGGAGGGAAAGGAGAAGATTTATACGTAAAAGTGTTAATTTATTAGCCTTCTCTCAGTCTCCTGGCAGAGTAGCATCTGTTCTTGTTGCCACCTCCCTACATAACAACGACAGTATAACTATGTTAAGATAGACATAATAATTAACAACTGGGCATCTACACTGCATACTGAACTGTTTGTCATCGTAATGGCGCTAAAGCTAACTTATAACACTGAGCTTGACTCAATGATCATAATGACTCACATAATGACTGAATATAATGATTAGAGAAGCCAGGTATAGACACTCAAAAAATAAGAGAAAATGAGAATTAATGTACAATTTTTATGTATTGTATCACAGAATAAGTTACTTCACGATAAAGTTGATATGTTAGGTAAACAAGAAACCCTGAAGGAAAATGCAGAATATAACCTGAGTATATCTGTGTCTAGCATTAGGAATATTATGAGAAAAGTAATGAAACTGAATTTTCTAGGAATGCAGTTAGAAGCCTGAGTAGATCCATCATCCACTGTTAAGAACGTAGAGAAGTATGTCTATGGAGCAACTTGCATTGTGAACAGTGTTGGTGAGGCTTAGGCTTGGTTACAAGTACTGGCAGTGTGGCAGACACAAATGATGATCAAACTAAAGCAGAGTATATGACCAGCCCTATGGTCACTGTCTTGAACACTGTGCTTAACTGTCCACTTACTGAGAAATATAGAGATAATATAATAACCTATGTGATATGTCAAGGTATCTTATTAATGACAATAAGATACCAGACATATTAAGCAAATATCCTAAATTTGCTTGTTTCAGATTAGATAATTGTTGATATAAATCCAGAAGTACTACTGTTAACCCTTTACAGGCCTAGTTCCTAGGCCTTTTGTGTATCCATATTCTCTTGTACTACCCTCAACAGGATGGATATTGAGTACACAATAAACTAAAATCAATCAATATTCTCTCTCTGTCTCTGTCTCTCTCTGTCTGTCTGTCTGTCTTGTCTGTCTCTCTCTCTCTCTCTCTCTCTCTCTCTCTCTCTCTCTCTCTCTCTCTCTCTCTCTCTCTCTTTACAAATTTATCAAAAGGAGATAAAGGCGTCGAATTTGTTTACGTGTAAAGCCAATTTGTGTACACAGGTTTGATCCAAGGAAGAGCAGAGTAGCTTCAAACTCCTTGGAACAAGAGCCCTTCACCAGCATCAAGGCAGACTCTTGAATGTTGGTCCCGCCTCTTAGGTGATGGACTAAGGTAATTTTATTCGTGAATGACAGGACTGAGGTATACAAGTAGATAGGATTTAAGTATACCAGTGAACAGGACTCAGGTACGCCAGTGAACAGGACTCAGGTACGCCAGTGAACAGGACTCAGGTACGCCAGTGAACAGGACTCGGGTACGCCAGTGAACAGGACTCAGGTACGCCAGTGAACAGGACTCAGGTACGCCAGTGAGCAGGACTCAGGTACGCCAGTGAACAGGACTCAGGTACGCCAGTGAACAGGACTCAGGTACGCCAGTGAACAGGACTCAGGTACGCCAGTGAACAGGACTGAAGTGGGGGAAGTGGATTAGAGGTATACCAGTGGACAGGATTGAGGTATACCAGTGGACAGGATTGAGGTATACCAGTGGACAGGATTGAGGTATACCAGTGGATGACAAAATAGGAATCTGAAGGATACATATCTGTCTGTATCTCACACACACACACACACACATCCCCTGAGGCGCACATCATAGCGTTTCGACATCTAAGTAAGGAGTCATTCACGACACTGTGCACTGTGTACGTCAGGCCCATACTGGAGTATGCAGCACCAGTATGGAACCCACACCTGGCCACACACGTCAAGAAATTAGAGAAAGTGCAAAAATTTGTAACAAGACTAGTCCCAGAGCTAAGGGGCATGTCCTATGAGAAGTTAAGGAAACTCAACGTGATGACACTAGAGGACAGAAGGGATATAGGGAACATGATAACGACATATAAAATACTGAGAGGAATTGACACGGTGGACAGGAACAGAATGTTTTATAGATGGGACCAGCAACAGGGGAGGCCACATCTGGAAGTTCAAAACTGAGTTACAGGGATGTTAGGAAGTATTTCTTCAGTCAGAGTTGTCAGGAAGTGGAACTATCTGGAGAGTGGTGTAGTTGAGGCAGGATCCATACACAGCTTAAGAAGAGATACGATAAAGTTCATGGAGTAGGGAGAGAGTGGACCTAATAACGACCAGCGAAGAGGTGGAGTCAGGAGCTATGAATCGACCCCTGCAACCACAAATAGGTAAGTACACACACAGATCCTGGACGTGTAGTGGGAGAGAGGGACAGTTTCTCCATTCCCAGCTTAGAAAAAATACATAGAAAAACTTTTCCAAAAAGTCTTAACTTTATCTCTATCAAAGTTAAGAGATTTTACCTGCTTTCTTGAAGTATTTATATGAAGACAGACACACACACACACACACACAGTCTCTCTCACACACACACACACACACACACAGTCTCTCACACACACACACACACACACACACATTAAGAACAGGTGGGGATTTGAGGAAGTGGAAGGAATGGATGGAATGGGTGAAAGGGACTACATAGTAGGAACAATTCAGTCTGAGGGCCATAAGGTGGTAATTGCTGTAATGTACAACCCGCCACAGAACTGCAGGAGGCCAAGAGAAGAATACGACGAGAGCAACAGAGCAATGGTAGACACACTAGCCGAGGTAGCCAGAAGAGCCCGCATGGGGAGAGCAAAGTTACTAGTTATGGGTGATTTCAATCACAAAGAGATTGATTGGGAAAACCTGGAGCCCCATGGGGGTCCTGAATCATGGAGAGCCAAGATGATGGATGTGGTACTGGAAAACCTCATGCATCAACATGTTAGAGACACTACCAGAGAGAGAGGTGGGGATGATCCAGCAAGACTCGACCTAGTATTCACCTTGAGTAGTTCGGACATCGAGGATATCACGTATGAAAGGCCCCTTGGAGCTAGTGATCATTTGGTTCTGTGTTTTGATTATATAGTTGAGCTACAAGTGGAGAGGGAGCAGGAATAGGAAGGGAGAAACGAAACTACAAAGGGGGACTACACAGGCATGAGGAACTTCCTACAAGACGTTCAGTGGGAGAGAGAATTGGCAGGAAAACCAGTAAAATAAATGATGGAATATGTGACAACCAAATGCAAAGAGGCAGAGGAGAGGTTTGTCCCCAAGGGAAACAGAAGTAATGGGAAGACCAGAACGAGTCCTTGGTTCACCCAGAGGTGTAGGGAGGCAAAAAGTAAGTGTAATAGAGAATGGAAAAAGTACAGAAGACAAAGGACCCAGGAAAATAAAGAGATTAGCCGAAGAGCCAGAAACGAATATGCACAGGTAAGAAGTGAGGCTCAGCGACAATATGAAAATGATATAGCATCAAAAGTCAAGTCTGACCCGAAGCTGCTGTATAGCCACATCAGGAGGAAAACAACAGTCAAGGACCAGGTAATCAGGCTGAGAAAGGAAGGTGGGGAGTTCACAATAAACGACCAAGAGGTATGTGAGGAGCTCAACATGAGATTTAAAGAAGTATTTACACAGGAGACAGGAAGGACTCCAGGAATTCAGAATAGGGAGGTATACCAACAAGTGCTGGATGAAATACACACAACCGAGGAGGAGGTGAAGAAGCTGCTATGTGAACTCGATACCTCAAAAGCGGTGGGACCGGACAACATTTCTCCGTGGGTCCTTAGAGAGGGAGCAGAGATGTTGTGTGTGCCACTAACACAAATCTTCAACACATCCATTGAAACTGGGCAACTACCTGAGGCGTGGAAGATGGCAAATGTAGTCCCAATTTTTAAGAAAGGAGACAGACACGAGGCATTAAACTACAGACCTGTGTCACTGACGTGTATAGTATGCAAAGTCATGGAGAAGATCATCAGGAGGAGAATGGTGGAGCACCTAGAAAGACACAAGCTTATAAACGACAACCAGCATGGTTTCAGGGAAGGAAAATCCTGTGTCACAAACCTACTGCAGTTTTATGACAAGGTAACAGAAGTAAGACACGAGAGAGGGGTGGATAGACTGCATTTTTTGGACTGCAAGAAGGCGTTCGACACAGTTCCTCACAAGAGATTAATGCAAAAGCTAGAGGATCAGGCACACGTAACAGGAAAAGCACTGCAATGGATCAGAGAATATCTGACAGGGAGGCAACAACGAGTCATGGTACGTGACGAGATGTCAGAGTGGGCACCTGTGACGAGTGGAGTTCCACAAGGGTCAGTCCTAGGACCTGTACTGTTTTTGGTATATGTGAATGACATAACGGAAGGGATAGACTCAGAAGTGTCCCTGTTTGCAGATGATGTGAAGTTAATGAGAAGAATCAAATCAGTCGAGGATCAGGCAGGAATACAAAGAGACCTGGACAGGCTGCAAGCCTGGTCCAGTAACTGGCTCCTTGAATTTAACCCTGCCAAATGTAAAGTCATGAATATCGGGGAAGGGCAAAGAAGACCGCAGACAGAGTATAGTCTAGGTGGCCAAAGACTGCAAACCTCACTCAAAGAAAAGATCTTGGGGTGAGTATAATACCGAGCACATCTCCTGAGGCACACATCAATCAGATAACTGCTGCAGCATACGGGCGGCTGGCAAACCTAAGAATAGCGTTCCAATACCTCACTAAGGAATCATTCAAGACTCTGTATACCATATACGTCAGGCCCATACTGGAGTATGCAGCACCAGTTTGGAACCCACACCTGGTCAAGCACGTCAAGAAATTAGAGAAAGTGCAAAGGTTTGCAACAAGACTAGTCCCAGAGCTAAGGGATTGTCCTACGAAGAAAGGTTAAGGAAATCGGCCTGACGACACTAGAGGACAGGAGGGTTAGGGAGACATGATAACGACATATAAAATACTGCGAGGAATAGATAAGGTGGACAGAGACAAGATGTTCCAGAGAGGGGACACAGAAACAAGGGGTCACAATTGGAAGTTGAAGACTCCTATGAGTCAAAGGGATGTTAGGAAGTATTTCTTCAGTCATAGAGTTGTCAGGAAGTGGAATAGCTTGGAAAGCGACATAGTGGAGGCAGGAACCATACATAGTTTTAAGACTAGGTTTGATAAAGCTCATGGAGCAGGGAGAGAGAGGACCTAGTAGCAATCAGTGAAGAGGCGGGGCCAGGAGCTATGACTCGACCCCTGCAACCACAAATAGGTGAGTACAAATAGGTGAGTACACAGTCTCTCACACACACACACACACAGTCTCTCTCACACACACACACACACACACACACACACACAGTCTCTCACACACACACACACACACAGTCTCTCACACACACACACACACACACACACACACACACACACACACACACACACACACACACACACACACAGTCTCTCTCTCACACACACACACACAGATGGCAAGATTGTTAATAATTCCATGGTTTGGGTGAGAATAATGGCTAACGAAAGAGGATACTTGATGGTTTCCCCTCCCTATTTCACCCCCACCCCTCACCCTCAGTCCGAACCCCTCTTTCTCCCCTCACACTACAACACTTCCCCTTCCTTCCTCTATTCCCACTTCCTCCTTACACTCACCACGGAAGAATACGGAAACGGAAGAGGAAGTGGGAAGGTTGAAACGGAAAGAGAGGGAACGAGGGAGAGAGAGAGAGAGAGAGAGAGAGAGAGAGAGAGAGAGAGAGAGAGAGAGAGAGAGAGAGAGAGAGAGAGAGAGAGAGAGAGAGAGAGAGAGAGAGAGAGAGAGAGAGAGAGAGAGAGAGATGCCGCCATAGCTGCAAAATCAAAATCTAAATCAATGCTACCATCCTGTGGAGGGTAGCACAGGTATATAGGGATATACACAAGACCTAGCAACTAGGCCGCAATTTTTTTTTAAAATGAGTACATCTGGATTTATATCAGTTATCTGATATCAGTACATTTAATATGTGCTTAACATGTCTGCTATCTTATCTTTCATTAATAATATATCTTTGACACATCACATAGGTACATTATGCTATCTCAATATTCCTCAATAAATGCACAATCATGTTCAGAACTACGTCTACCACTACTGTTTATGAACTATATAACTACCACTGCTGTGTGAGAACTACCACCACTGTAAGAACTACCACCACTGTAAGAACTACCACCACTGTAAGAACTACCACCACTGTAAGAACTACCACCACTGTAAGAACTACCACCACTAAGAACTACCACCACTGTGTAAGAACCACCACCACTGTGTAAGAACCACCACCACTGTGTAAGAACCACCACCACTGTGTAAGAACCACCACCACTGTGTAAGAACCACCCCCACTGTAAGAACTACCACCACTGTAAGAACTACCACCACTGTAAGAACTACCACCACTGTAAGAACTACCACCACTGTAAGAACTACCACCACTGTAAGAACTACCACCACTAAGAACTACCACCACTGTGTAAGAACCACCACCACTGTGTAAGAACCACCACCACTGTGTAAGAACCACCACCACTGTAAGAACTACCACCACTGTAAGAACTACCACCACTGTAAGAACTACCACCACTGTAAGAACTACCACCACTGTAAGAACTACCACCACTGTAAGAACTACCACCACTGTAAGAACTATCACCACTGTAAGAACTACCACCACTGTAAGAATTACCACCACTGTAAGAACTACCACCACTGTAAGAACTACCACCACTGTATGAACTACCACCACTGTAAGAACTACCACCACTGTAAGAACTACCACCACTGTAAGAACCACCACCACTGTAAGAACCACCACCACTGTAAGAACTACCACCACTGTAAGAACTACCACCACTGTAAGAACTACCACCACTGTAGAACTACCACCACTGTAGAACTACCACCACTGTGAACTACCACCACTGTAAGAATTACCACCACTGTAAGAACTACCACCACTGTAAGAACCACCACCACTTTAAGAACTGCCACCACTGTAAGAACTACCACCACTGTAAGAACCACCACCACTGTAAGAACTACCACCACTGTAAGAACTACCACCACTGTAAGAACTATCACCACTGTAAGAACCACCACCACTGTAAGAACTACCACCACTGTAAGAACTACCACCACTGTAAGAATTACCCCCACTGTAAGAACTACCACCACTGTAAGAACCACCACCACTGTAAGAACTACCACCACTGTAAGAACTACCACCACTGTAAGAACCACCACCACTGTAAGAACTACCACCACTGTAAGAACTACCACCACTGTAAGAACCACCACCACTGTAAGAACTACCACCACTGTAAGAACTACCACCACTGTAAGAACTACCACCACTGTTTGAACCACCACCACTGTAAGAACCACCACCACTGTAAGAACTACCACCACTGTAAGAACTACCACCACTGTAAGAACCACCACCACTGTAAGAACTACCACCACTGTAAGAACTACCACCACTGTAAGAACTACCACCACTGTAAGAACCACCACTACTGTAAGAACTACCACCACTGTAACAACTACCACCACTGTAAGAACTACCACCACTGTAAGAACCACCACCACTGTAAGAACTACCACCACTGTAAGAACTACCACCACTGTAAGAACTACCACCACTGTAAGAACTACCACCACTGTAAGAACCACCACCACTGTAAGAACCACCACCACTGTAAGAACTACCACCACTGTATGAACTACCACCACTGTAAGAACTACCACCACTGTAAGAACTACCACCACTGTAAGAACTACCACCACTGTAAGAACTACCACCACTGTATGAACTACCACCACTGTAAGAACTACCACCACTGTAAGAACTACCACCACTGTAGAACTACCACCACTGTAAGAACTACCACCACTGTAAGAACTACCACCACTGTAGAACTACCACCACTGTAAGAACTACCACCACTGTAGAACTACCACCACTGTAAGAACTACCACCACTGTAAGAACTACCACCACTGTAAGAACCACCACCACTGTAAGAACCACCACCACTGTAGAACCACCACCACTGTAAGAACACCACCACTGTAAGAACTACCACCACTGTAAGAACTACCACCACTGTAAGAACTACCACCACTGTAAGAACTACCACCACTGTAAGAACTACCACCACTGTAAGAACTACCACCACTGTAAGAACTACCACCACTGTAAGAACTACCACCACTGTAAGAACTACCACCACTGTAAGAACCACCACCACTGTAAGAACCACCACCACTGTAAGAACTACCACCACTGTAAGAACTACCACCACTGTAAGAACTACCACCACTGTAAGAACTACCACCACTGTAAGAACCACCACCACTGTAAGAACTACCACCACTGTAAGAACCACCACCACTGTAAGAACTACCACCACTGTAAGAACTACCACCACTGTAAGAACCACCACCACTGTATGAACTACCTACAACAAAGATCTAACATAACTCGCAAAGTTCTATATCTTTATCTAGGATAATAACTATCTTAGGTAGTTAGAAACACCATCTTCCTTACTATCTTAAAACACTATCTTCACTCACGGAGCGCTAGACCCGTGCGGGCCATCCAGCGCAAGGACAACTGCAGGCTCGATCCTCCGTCACGCTGAACGAAAAATTTCCACAAGTTTTTTTCGAGATGGACAAAATTCAATTGAATTTGTCTTTTAGGTCGCCTCGATTCCGGTGATAGAGGATGTGGGGTTTGATCCGAGGAACTGGGTCTGTCTGTTTAGCCCCTTTTTTTTGGGTGAAATGACTGCTTTCCATCCCCCCTTCCTCCCCCGAGGTGATGTATGAACGCTCCTCACGGGTTTAGCGCTCCCATCGAATAATATCGATGAACAAAACTGGAATATAAATTACACTCCCCCCTCTCTTTCCCTCTCCACCCCCCCCTCCTGCCTTTTCCACCTCTTCTCCTGTCCTCTCCTCCCCCACTCACATTCCCTTCCCCCTCACTCCTGCTTCTCCTGTTTTATTGGCCTTCCATCTGTTCCTCCCTCCCTGCTTTCCTCCCTCCTTCCCTCCCTCCCTCCTTCCTCTCTTTGACAGTCACCATCTTATCTGTCCCTCTTCCTATTTCTTTTTCACCATCTCTCTCCCGCTTTCTATTTCCTCCCACCACCTCTCTCCCACTTTGTCCCTCCCTTTCTATCCTTCCCTTTTCCTTCTCCACGTCTTCCTTTACTCTCCATCACCTTCCTTCTCCCTACCTGCCTAAGTTAGTGCTCTTCCAAATCTCTCTCTCTTCCATGTATGTCCTTTCTCATCTGCCTCCTCTTCTTCCTCTTCCTCCACCTCTTCTTCCTCTTCCCCTTCCTCCACCTCTTCTTCCCCTTCCTCCACCTCCTCCCCAGCAGCATCTATCTCGCACCTCCCCAGCATCATCTATCTCGCACCTCCCCAGCATCATCTATCTCGCACCTCCCCAGCATCATCTATCTCGCACCTCCCCAGCATCATCTATCTCGCACCTCCCCAGCATCATCTATCTCGCACCTCCCAAGCATCATCTATCTCGCACCTCCCCAGCATCATCTATCTCGCACCTCCCCAGCATCATCTATCTTGCACCTCCCCAGCAGCATCTATCTTGCACCTCCCCAGCAGCATCTATCTCGCATCTCCCCAGCATCTATCTCGCATCTCCCCAGCAGCATTTATCTCGCACCTCCCCAGCATCTATCTTGCACCTCCCCAGCATCTATTTTGCACCTCCCCAGCATCTATCTCGCACCTCCCCAGCATCTATCTCGCACCTCCCCAGCATCTATCTTGCACCTCCCCAGCATCTATCTCGCACCTCCCCAGCATCTATCTCGCACCTCCCCAGCATCTATCTCGCACCTCCCCAGCATCTATCTCGCACCTCCCCAGCATCTATCTTGCACCTCCCCAGCATCTATCTCGCACCTCCCCAGCATCTATTTTAAAATTTCCTCTTAAACATTCATCCTTCATTATCTCCCACACCCTAAGTTCTCCCATGCAGCATCCACCTGACTCCCAAGTCCACAATCCACGTCTCTCTCTCTCTCTCCTCCCCTTCCACTCCCCTCCCTATCTCTCCCCACGTCTCTTCTTCTCTCCCTCACATCTCCCCGTCTCCTCCAGCTGTGGTGGTCACCCCTCCTCTGATAACGTATGGGAGGATACATTATATATTTCACCAGCAGCACCAGCACTAGCACCACCGGCATCAGCAGCACCACCATCAGCACCAGCAGTAGCAGCAGCAGCACCATCAGCAGCAGCAGCAGCAGCAGCACCTCAAGCAGCAGCAGCACCATCAGCAGCAGCACCTCAAGCACCATCAGCAGCAGCACCTCAAGCACCATCAGCAGCAGCACCATCAGCAGCAGCACCATCAGCAGCACCACCATCAGCACCACCATCAGCAGCAGCACCACCATCAGCAGCAGCACCTCAAGCAGCAGCAGCAGCAGCAGCAGCATCACCAGCATCAGCACAAGCAGCAGCAGCACCATCAGCAGCAGCACCTCAAGCAGCACCAGCAGCAGCATCAGCAGGGGGGGGCAATGTTAAGCTATATGATCCTCTCCTCACGTGCTTCATCACAAGAGTATCCTCTTACTCTCTTCTCTCATCATTCTCCCCCCCCTCCCTCTTCCTCGCCCTCCTTTACTCACCTTCCTCCGTTTGTCTCCCCAAAGACTGCTCTCCCTCCCTCTCTCCCTCCCTCTCTCTCCCTCCCTCTCTCTCCCTCCCTCCCTGCCTACGCAGGTTATTCGATACTCTCGATTACCCGACCATCGTCGTTATTCGGATTAAGTGATGCGAACAGAGGCCTTATGGGATGATTCTTTTATCCTCATATGCAATACCAAAAATCCTCATATAATATATATATATATATATATATATATATATATATATATATATATATATATATATATATATATATATATATAATGTATGTGTGTGTGTGTGTGTGTGTGTGTGTGTACTCACCTAGTTGTACTCACCTAGTTGTTGTTACAGGGGTCGAAACATAGCTCCTGGCCCCGCCTCTACACTGGCCGCTACTGGGTCACTCTCCCTGCGCCATGAGCTTTATCATACCTATTCTTAAAGCTATGTATGGAACCTGCCTCCACTACATCGCTTCTCAAACTATTCCACTTCCCGACCACTCTGTGACTGAAGAAATACTTCCTAACATCCCTGTGATTCATGCGAGTCTTCAACTTCCAACTGTGTCCCCTTCATGCTGTGTCCCAACTCTTGAACATTCTGTCTCTGTCCACCTTGTCAATTCCACTCAGTATTTTATATGCCGTTATCATGTCCCCCCTATCTCTCCTGTCCTCCAGTGTCGTCAGGTCGATTTCCCTTAACCTCTCCTCGTAGGACCTACCCCTTAGCTCCGGGACTAGTCTTGTTGCAAACCTTTGCACTTTTTCTAGTTTCTTTACGTGCTTGGCTAGGTGTGGGTTCCAAACTGGTGCTGCATACTCCAGTATGGGCCTGACGTATATGGTGTACAGGGTCCTGAACGATTCCTTATTAAGATGTCGGAATGCTGTTCTTAGGTTTGCTAGGCGCCCGTATGCTGCAGCTGTTATTTGGTTGATGTGCGCCTCAGGAGATGTGCCTGGTGTTATACTCACCCCAAGATCTTTTTCCTTGAGTGAGGTTTGTAGTCTCAGGCCCCCTAGACTGTACTCCGTCTGCGGTCTTCTTTGCCCTTCCCCAATCTTCATGACTTTGCACTTGGTGGGGTTGAACTCCAGGAGCCAATCGCTGGACCAGGCTTGCAGCCTGTCCAGGTCCCTCTGTAGTTCTGCCTGGTCCTCGTCCGATTGAATTCTTCTCATCAACTTCACATCATCTGCAAACAGGGACACTTCGGAGTCTATTACTTCCGTCATGTCGTTCACAAATACCAGACACAGCACCGGTCCTAGGACTGATCCCTGTGGCACCCCGCTCGTTACAGGTGCCCACTCTGACACCTCGCCACGTACCATGACTCGCTGCTGTCTTCCGGACAGGTATTCCCTGATCCATTGCAGAGCCTTCCCTGTTACCCCTGCCTGGTCCTCCAGCTTTTGCACTAATCTTTTGTGTGGAACTGTGTGTGTGTGTGTGTCGAATAGGTAAAATTGGTCAATTAGCAAGAACTCATTTAAAATTAAGTCCTTTCTAAAATTCTCTTATACGTTTAAAGATATATTTTTTCATTTATGTTAATGTAAAATTAATAATTTTGTACCAAAATAACCTTAGAAAACTTACCTAACCTTATTATAACAAGCGCAGTTTAATTAAGCCTAATCCAACTAAATATATTTTAGTTAAGTTTACAATAATTTAATAATAAACAAACACGATGAAATATTTTTTTCGTTAGATTCAGAATGATTTTTGCGAAATTATTGCATACACAAATTTTCGCTTGCCTTATTCTGCAAAAATGAGCGTTGCTTTTTAAGCCAAAATCGCAAGTTTTACCTATTCGGCACGACATACCACTCCATCCAACAGTACCCTCTTGGGAGCACCGCTGGGTCACCACGCCATCGACACGGTCCTCAAGGACAAACTGAATGACCTAAAGAGAATGGAGGAGAGAATAAGCGATCTTGATGCCCTTGATGCCCTGTATCTCCACACAAGGTGTCTTACTCTGTCAAGACTCACTCACTTCTTTAGGTGCGCACCCTCTGTTGACAACCCAACACTTAACGAATATGACTCACTCCTTAGATCAACCTTTAAGAAGGCACTGAATCTGTCACTGGAAGATCAGCAATGGGATCAGGCAACTCTCCCTTGTGGTTTAGCGCTTCTTTTAATTATAATAATAATAATCCCAGTGCGACTAGGAGGTATAGGGGTGCGCAAAGCAACGCAGGTAGGTTTACCTGCATTTCTGTCTTCGTGTTTGGCTTCCAGTGGATTAGTCAAAAAAGATTGTCCCCGAACGCTTGAGAGACGCGGTAGGAGCTCAAGACCCCAGGTTCACTGAAGCAGCCGTGCGGTGGGACACCCTTGCAGACTCCTCCAGTAGACCAGCTCCTCCCAAAGAGCACAAACAGTCCCACTGGGACAAACCAATCATGGAAAAAAATCGCCAACGCAATGTTCACCAACGCTCTGACAAAGCTCGTCTCCTAGCGGTGAAGGCACCACACTCATGAGATTTCTTTCTAGTTGTTCTCAATTCCTCTCTGGGCACTCGACTCGACCCACAGGTCATTCGGATTGGTGTTGCTCTTCGCCTAGCCGTCCCCATCCTCGCCAAACATAGGTGTATTTGCGACAGGGCGACGGCTGATCAAGTCGGATTTTATAGTCTCGTGTGTCACACATCAGAAGGGAAGTATGCTAGACATGAGGAAGTCAACGACATCATAAAGAGAAGCCTCGCCACAGCCCGTTGGCCAGCCCAACGGGAACCCCGAGTGCAGAGGTCTGACGGAAGTCAAAAGCGTCCTGATGAAGCCACTATGCTACCCTGGAAGGATGGTAAGCAGATTGCTTGGGACTACACCTGTGCCGCCACAATGGCAGACACCTACTTGCCATACTCCGTAGCTGAAGGGGATGGAGCTGCCAGCCACAGGGAGACCCAGAAGATCCACAAATATGAAGGCCCTCCCTCCCTTGCTATAACTTCATCCCAATAGGGTCGGAGACCCTTGGAGCATGGGGCAAGTGTGCTCTATAGTTCCTCAAAGAGCTGGGTGAAAAACTCATCATAGAAACCAGGGACCACAGGGCGGCCAGCTTCCTCTTTCAAAGACTCAGTGTTGCGATCCAGAGGGAAAATGCCTGCAGCATTCTGGGCACGCGGCCCACTGCCGGAGAGCTGGACGAAGTATTCGAGATGTAGCTCTGAGTTATCTATGTTGTTCTACTCCCTATTGTATTCTTGTCAATGTATTTTGTCTTTAAATAAAATTTCTATAAAATATAGGGGGTGGTAGGATAAAACGATTTTCTTATATATATATATATATATATATATATATATATATATATATATATATATATATATATATATATATATATTATACGCACATAAACGTAAGCACACATACATAGCTTTAAGAAGAGGTACGATAAGACTAGTCGGGAGAGTTGACCTAATAGCGACCAGCGAAGAGGCGGGGCCAGAAGCTGTGAATCGACCACTGTAACCATATACAGGTGAATACACCACACAAACACAGCACACACAACAGGCCAAGTGTCTATCGACAAGTGCCTGGGTCATCAAGAGACCCTGCAGCAACTTCTATTTGGCTACGATACTTGAGACGAGGGATAGTACACTACTAGTCTCACGAAGCAGGGGAGCAGCAGGTAACTATCCTAGAGCAGGCAACTATCCTAGAGCAGGCAACTTGATCCATCCCACTACTCAGGTCCCCTGGTAACAATCATGAGGGGACTGCATTCACTCACTACACACTCAGAAACTTCAAGTTATACTCACCATGAAATATAGAATCCTCAAACTTAATATAAATTTGAAGTGGCAGAAAAAATGTAGAGAATATTTTGTGTTGGTCTCAAGTTGCGTCACTGCACTCTGGAAGTTTAACTTAGACTGTCAAAGTTAGTGGAAAGTTAGGGAGGTTAGCATGGAGCGGGATTAATGTTTTTACCTCGGTGAAATGTGCGCTAGTTACTGTACTTATGGACACACACACACACTACACACCACACACACACACACACACACACACACACACCACACACACACACACACCACACACACACACACACCACACACACACACACACACACACACCACACACACACACTCGTGTGTGTAACTAAACCACTGGAAACAAAAAAAATACTTAAGATTCAATAAATTCGTCACGAGGATAAAAATTAACCAGCTAAATGAAAATTTTTGAGTTAGATCAAACTTTTACGTAAATTATAAAGAAAATGTATTAACAGCGAACGTATACAATAAGGAGATACCAGAAATAGGAGAGGAAACCTGTCATATTTCAACCTGTCAACCACAACATCCACTGGGAGGGTACAATCTCTCATGTACCCACTGGGAGGGTACAATCTCTCATGTACTCACTGGGAGGGTACACTCTCTCAGCATGTACCCACTGGGAGGGTACAATCTCTCAGCATGTACCCACTGGGAGGGTACAATCTCTCAGCATGTACCCACTGGGAGGATACAATCTCTCAGCATGTACCCACTGGGAGGATACAATCTCTCAGCATGTACCCACTGGGAGGATACAATCTCTCAGCATGTACCCACTGGGAGGATACAATCTCTCAGCATGTACCCACTGGGAGGATACAATCTCTCAGCATGTACCCACTGGGAGGATACAATCTCTCAGCATGTACCCACTGGGAGGATACAATCTCTCAGCATGTACTCACTGGGAGGGTACAATCTCTCAGCATGTACCCACTGGGAGGATACAATCTCTCAGCATGCACCCACTGGGAGGGTACAATCTCTCAGCATGTACCCACTGGGAGGGTACAATCTTCAACAAAACATTCTCTATCTTCAAAAGGGACATTATTGAAGTCACTCTCATTATGTTAACAAATACACTTCAACTTCTCAACCTCTAACAAGGAATATAATACCGTGTTAGATGTATACAATACCTCTAACAAGGCGTATAATACCATGTTAGAGGTATTGTATACCTCTAACAAGCCGCCTCCGCGCATATGCTCTACTTTTATCAAGACTGATTGACTCAATATATTATTTCCAGGCTCAGGGACTGATCGCCTCAAACTTCTCATCCTTCACTGTTCTTCTCTGTGTTTCACTTATAAACCCGTAGGGGCCATACAGCACCTGGGAAGCAGGTGGCAATCAGGTTCGATCTAAGGAAAAGACAGATCAAATTCATTGGAACAAGAGCCCCTAACGTTCATGTGTGTGTGGGTATGGACATATGTCGACTTCTTCATCCTGTCGGTATGGTGTACTGGTATGGTGTACTGGTATGGTGTACCATTATCGTGATGGTATTTGTCCTGATGGTAACTGGAAATGTGGGCAAAAATAGACAGGTATGAGAGTATGACGCAAGAGCCTCATCAAGATGGTTATTGAGAGGACGTTTCGCCCACCAAAATCTTTGGCAATCCTATACGGGGAAATGTAGCTTATGGAGTGTATACAATGGGTACAAGGTCAGGTGTGGAGTGTGGGTACAAAGCCAGGTGTGGAGTGTGGGTACAAAGCCAGGTGTGGAGTGTGGGTACAAAGCCAGGTGTGGAGTGTGGGTACAAAGCCAGGTGTGGAGTGTGGGTACAAAGCCAGGTGTGGAGTGTGGGTACAAAGCCAGGTGTGAAGTGTGGGTACAAAGCCAGGTGTGGAGTGTGGGTACAAAGCCAGGTGTGGAGTGTGGGTACAAAGCCAGGTGTGGAGTGTGGGTACAAAGCCAGGTGTGGAGTGTGGGTACAAAGCCAGGTGTGGAGTGTGGGTACAAAGCCAGGTGTGGAGTGTGGGTACAAAGCCAGGTGTGGAGTGCGGGTACAAAGCCAGGTGTGGAGTGTGGGTACAAAGCCAGGTGTGAAGTGTGGGTACAAGGCCAGGTGTGGAGTGTGGGTACAAGGCCAGGTGTTGAGTGTGGGGGATGGAAGCTACATACAGAGAAGGGCACGAACATAAGAATGGAGGAACACTGCAGCAGGCCTACTGGCCCTTACTAGACAGGTCCTCAAAACCAACCACTCCCACCCACCTGTGTCCAACCTTTTCCCAAAGCTACCCCAAGGATGTCCAAGCAGATCAGAAACCTTTCTTACGAAGAAAGACTGAAGACGCTGTGTTTGCACACTCTGGAGAGGCGCAGAATTTAAGGTTATGATTGTAGTGTACAAATGGAATCCCGGAATAGTAAAGCTGATATAAATAACGCGCTGAAAATATCTAACGAAGACAGGACTCGCAGCAATGAATTCAAGTTGGACAAATTTAGAAAGGATATAGGAGAGTACTGGTTTAGCAAGAGAGTTGTAGACGAGTGGAACAAACTCCCAGGTGGTGAGAACTTCAAATAGCTTTAAAAGTAGGTTGGTCAGGTACAAGAGCGAGTGCAGGTTGGACCTGTAGATAAATGGTACAGATAACCGACAAGTTGATAAATTTGACACTTGTGGAACATTTGGGTATCCTTATCAAGATTGATGGACTGATCATGTCGGACTGATTATCACAAACCTTCTAATCTTCAACTATTCTTCTCTGTATTGGACTGAGGAAGCCACTGGCTGGCGATACTTTTCCAAAATTAGGATATCCAAGTGTTTCACAAGTGTCTAAATTATCAACAAGTTGGACCTGCCTAGCAGGGCCAGTAGGCCTACTGCAGTGTTCCTCCATTCTTCTGTATTTGTAATGGTTGTATCAGGGTCGGCCGGGATGAGGCTGGCGAGATCATGAGGCAACGTTTCGCCACACAGTGGCTTCATCAGTCCATACAAAGAAGAATGGTGAAGAACAGGAGGAGTTTGAGGTAATCAGTCCCTCAGCCTTGAGTCGATTACATTGACTCAAGGAAAAGGCAAAGGCAAGGGCAGGAGCAGTAGGAAGGGAATGAACAGGGGTAGAGGAAGGGGCAAGGGCAGGAGCAGGGGCAGGGTCTTCTATTATGATCTCCTCTTCCTTTCCACTATCACAGACATTCTTCCGTCCCTTCTCTACTCTATCTGTTCCCTTACCATGTCCCATCTCCCTGTCCCCATAATCCTTTCTCCCCCCCCCCTCTCTCTCTCTCATTTCCTTCCGTAGGGGCAGCAGATGGGTAGAAGTAGATCCAGAAATCTCCCTAATCTCCTTTAATCTACCTTAATTCCCCCTGGTCACCAGGACGCACAACCCCTGAATGGAGCTTCAACTCTACCCTGATCAACACACTCTAGTAGACAGTTTGATGCGGTTAAGGGGAGAAAAGGAGGGTGTGTAGAGAAAAAAGATGATGAATGGGGGTTTGAAGGACGGGAAAGAGGAAGTGGAAGGACCAAGGAGGGAGAGAGAGAGAGAGAGAGAATCACTGGGTGTAGAGTGTGTTGGAGTGACCAACTTACAAGGCAGAGATTACACTCGTATTTGTCCATACATTTACGAGTGTCGATGGCTGGCTTATTTACAGTGTGGGGGACACCCAGGAAATAATAATGATCTGAACAGCTGGCTTCTTGTAACGCACACACACATACACACACACACTCAAACACAGTACAGAGGACATTTGGAAAATATAAGAAAACTATATACTATATTTATTAAATAAAGCATAAACAAAGTGCTAGAAAGAGATAAGGGGACATCAAGAAATTTGAAAGCTACAATGAAATATAAATTAGAGGAAGACTGAAAATAAAAGACTAAGAGGTTAAATGAAGTTAGTATATAAGATTTTTTCATAGAGTAACATTGCCGTAGTCACGAAACTGTTTCTCGTAGAAATAAGGAGACGATGAGAAGAACCAAACTAAACCAAGAGAAGAAATGAGCGAGATAAATCCAATTGTAAATATTTTTAGTAAATACAGATAAGTAATTTCAGAGAGAAGAATTAAGGGGTTTTATATAGAAGAAACCTGAGGTAACCTGCCTGAAACTGAAGTAGAAACAAGAGTTTAAATGAAGTTATGTCTGAAGGGAAGCTACTCATTGTGTAGGGGAGAGAGAGAGAGAGAGAGAGAGAGAGAGAGAGAGAGAGAGAGAGAGAGAGAGAGAGAGAGAGAGAGAGAGAGAGAGAGAGAGAAGGAAAGAAAGAAAGAGCAGAAGCAATATTGGTAAAAGAGACAATACAAGCCAAAGAAATTGAAACAAAAATAATGGAAATTTTGGTAATAAAAGTCCAGCTTAAAGCTGAGAAAGTAACAACAGATAAAGCATAGAAGCCAACGATTACTAAAACTTGGGAGAGAGAGAGAAGAGTTGGATACGATAAACAAGGAATTACATGGTATAATAAGTAATTTATTGATGGAAAGACAGACCATGAAAATGAACCAGGTATTGTATTTGAAGATTTTTAACTATATAAACAAATGTGGCAGTCATCGAGGCAGGAACGGCAAACAAATGGTCAACAAAATTCCAAAATACTACAGCGGTGTCTCTATGCATCAACAAATCAATGAATGAAGGGACAAGAATAACAATGGGCAACAAACCGTCAATGCTACATTTGCCAAAAAATAGAAAGTTAGAAATGTTTAACTATTTAAGTCCACTTAGAAAGATTGATCCACCGGGAGGCCTGGTCATAGACCGGGCCGCGGGGACGTCGATCCCCGGAATGCCCTCCAGGTAGACTCCAGGTAGATTATACTCAAATAATCCACACAGCCGATCAGCCGGGCTGTGGTTCGTACGTTGGACTACGTGCGGCCAGCAGTAACAGCCTGGTTGATGAGGTCCTGATCCACCGGGAGGCCTGGTCAAGGACTAGGCCGCGGGGGCGTTGACCCCCGGAACACCCTTCAGGTAGACTCCAGGTAGACATAGGAAAGAGAAAAAAAAACTATGATCCAATTTTGAGCGAAACGTCGTTTTCTGAATGTTTGTAGTGACGGGTAGTGCTGTAACAGTGAACCCTGATAAGCCAGCAGTGAACCCTGATAAGCCAACAGTAAACCTTGATAAGCCACCATGAACCTTTATAAGGTAACAGTGAACCTTGATAGAGTAAACAATGTGTACATTTAAAAGTGGGCAGCATATCAGTCATTTCTGAGCCACAGGAAAAAGTTAGCTCTACATCCAGGGATCAAGAGCCCCTCGTCAGCATCAAGGCAACCTTCCCCTCTCTCTTTCAAGGTAAGTATTTAATATTTTCACTTTTTTTCTACTTCGCCAAAATGGGGGAAATTTTAATTAAGTGGAGCAGATTGACCCATCTCTCCCTGCTTTACTTACCCCTATACTCACAATGTAAGCTAGCTCTCTCTCTCTCGCTCTCTCTCTCTCTCTCTCTCTCTCTCTCTCTCTCTCTCTCTCGCTCTCTCTCGCTCTCTCGCTCTCTCGCTCTCTCGCTCTCTCGCTCTCTCCTCGCTCTCTCCCTCCTCTCTATGTCTTCTCTCTCCTTTCTCTCTCTCTTCTCTTTCCCTCCCTGCCTCTCTTTCCCTCACTCTCTCTCCTCTCTTTCCTTTCTCTCTCTAATCAAAATCCTCTTTCAACCTCAATACACTTGTCGGCATAGTGACTGTCTACCACGCTTGACGGTACAGTCTACCACGCTTGACGGTACAGTCTACCACGCTTGACGGTACAGTCTACAACGCGTGACGGTACAGTCTACCACGCTTGACGGTACAGTCTACCACGCTTGACGGTACAGTCTACCACGCTTGACGGTACAGTCTACCACGCTTGACGGTACAGTCTACCACGCTTGACGGTACAGTCTACCACGCTTGACGGTACAGTCTACCACGCTTGACGGTACAGTCTACCACGCTTGACGGTACAGTCTACCACGCTTGACGGTACAGTCTACCACGCTTGACGGTACAGTCTACCACGCTTGACGGTACAGTCTACCACGCTTGACGGTACAGTCTACCACGCTTGACGGTACAGTCTACCACGCTTGAGGTACAGTCTACCACGCTTGACGGCAGTCTACCACGCTTGACGGTACAGTCTACCACGCTTGACGGTACAGTCTACCACGCTTGACGGTACAGTCTACCACGCTTGACGGTACAGTCTACCACGCTTGACAGCAAGTCATGCCTGTCAAACCAAATGAGGTTTAAAACTTGCTCTGGTATAAACCCTCCCAACAAAGGCTTTAACGACACGCTAAAGGGGTTCTGAACGGCTCTAATTGAATCCTAGCGCGCTGATCCTCTTAAACAAGGGTCATTAAGGGGATTAAGGCCGCTGGAATATCAATTAAACTTGGATAATTAATATTAGGTGGTTAAGATATAAATAACTGGGATGTACACACGTACACACGGATACGAGAGTACCATGTGTACAAAACGATGCACACAGCCACGCTAGAACGTACATATGGTAATATGTATCAAAGCAAATCATATTCTCACACGCTCTGAGAATATAACGTGCACATGTGCACACCGTCATGGGAAAACGTACACGAACACGTAAATATTGCCACAATGGCCATGAAAATCAATATACACATTCGTGTGTACATAGACATTATGTATGTACAATAATATATATATATATATATATATATATATATATATATATATATATATATATATATATATCAAAATAGTCAGGAAATATATTAGGAAGCCAGAGGAGGTTATGAACATTTTACAGTGTAGTGGTGCGTTAAGGAAAGCATTTATGGGTGATTCTCTTACTTTATCGCCAGTGAACTTGACTCTTGTGGCTTTTCTATTTACAGTTCTGTATTTTATTTTTTCGGGAGACCTTTTATAGTTCATTAAAATATTTTTATTATTATTCTCATCCTTTACATGGTTATCATAACAGCATCAACAAAGACAGCAACAGCAACAAGAACAGCAGCAATTGCAACAAAAACAACAGCAATTGCAACAAAACAGCAATTGAAACAAAAACAGCAGCACGTGCAACAAAAACAGCAGCAAGAGCAACAAAAACAGCAGCAAGAGCAACAAAAAACGCAGCAAGTGCAACAAAAACAGCAGCAAGTGCAACAAAAACAACAGCAAGTGCAACAAAACAGCAATTGCAACAAAAACAGCAGCACGTGCAACAAAAACAGCAGCAAGAGCAACAAAAACAGCAGCAAGAGCAACAAAAAACGCAGCAAGTGCAACAAAAACAGCAGCAAGTGCAACAAAAACAACAGCAAGTGCAACAAAAAAAAGCAATTCCAACAAAAACAGCAGCAATTGCAACAAAAACAAAAACAATAGCAGCAACAATAACAAGAATAGCAGCAGCAATAGCAAGAACAATAGCAGAAGCAATAGCAACAAGAGTAGGAGCAACAGCAACAATAACAGCAATAACAACAGCAACAGCAAAAACAGCAACAAAACTAACAACAACAGCAACAAGGCTAACAACAACAGCAAAAACAGCAACAAGGCTAACAACAATAGCAACAAGGCTAACAACAATAGCAACAAGACTAACAACAACAGCAACAAGGCTAACAACAATAGCAACAAGACTAACAACAATAGCAACAAGGCTAACAACAACAGCAACAAGGCTAACAACAATAGCAACAAGGCTAACAACAATAGCAACAAGGCTAACAACAATAGCAACAAGACTAACAACAATAGAAACAAGACTAACAACAATAGCAACAAGGCTAACAACAATAGCAACAAGGCTAACAACAATAGCAACAAGGCTAACAACAATAGCAACAAGACTAACAACACTAGCAACAAGACTAACAACAGCAGCAGCAGCAACAACAGCCATGACTACAACGTTTCATTACAATAGTTGTAACAGCGGGGTCGTCTACCACCGTGGCATGGTGACCCGAAAAAAAAGAAGAAACATTGTCACCATCACTTTATCGGTACTCTTGCGTACTCTGGAGTGCGTGTATATGCATGTGCTGTGCTATGCAATAATTCCTGTATCCTCCCCCAGGGTGAGCTTGATGGAGGGAGGTGATTTAAGGGAGGTGAGGGATGGGAGGGAGGTGGGATAAAGTGAAGAGGCTGAGAGGAAGGAGGTAAGATAGGGATGTGAAGATAAATGGCAGTGGAAGAAGCAGGAGGAGGAGAGATAAGGAGTTAAAGAGGGGTGAGACGATAAAAAAAGAGGAGAGAGAGAAAGGAGGAGGGGGGGGGGGAGGAAGGAAGAGAAACACGAGGTGATTAAGACAGAGGATCTGACACGGACTCTGAACTCTTCAGGTGGAAAATTCAAGTGCTGGGGTGAGAGAGGAGAGAGAGAGAGAGAGAGAGAGAGAGAGAGAGAGAGAGAGAGAGAAGAGACAGTTTAAGCATATGTGTACTCACCTAATTATGGTTGCAGAGGTCGAGTCATTGCTTCTGGCTCCGCCAGGAGCTGTGACTGTCTCTCTACTACACCTAGAGCACTGGAGAGAGACACGGCTCAACAAGGAGCTCTGGAATGACTATCACACAGGGACTCGTAAGGGAAAGTTATCGGGCAAAACGTCGCTCCTTCGCAGGTAAACCCGTGCAAACCAAGAAAGTTCACATCAGGCCGGGTCAGGGACCGGGCCGCGGGGGGCGCTCGCCCCCTCCCCCCCTGGAATACACAACATCTCCCCTACTAGTCGACTACAACTACTACAACCACCCCCACTCTTCCCCCTACCTCCCCCAACCAACACCCCCTTCCACCCACTAACTCCATCCCCCCACCACCACCACCAGTGTCGTGACACCTCCCATAGACTGGTGATTTACAGCCTTGACCAGCCTCTAAGAGTGCTTTATAAAGTAGTGTTAACACGACTCTGCAGTGGTGGTTCACTTTCACTCTATAAAGAGCTTAATAGGTACCCCTGTACAAAGAACAATAGGTATCCCTTACAAAGAACAATAGGTACCCTGTACAATAGGTATCCTGTACAAAGACATACCTATATACAAAGAAAAATAGGTACAAAGAAAAATAGGTCCCCTATACAAAGGGAAACAGGTACCCCCTGTACAAAGATATAGGTACCCCTGTATAAAACCAAACAGGAACCAATGTACAAAGAAATAAGTGCCACTGTACATAGAAATATTCATGAACAAAGAGGAAAACGGTATCTCTGTACACTGTAAAAAATAGGTACTCCAGTACAAAGATAAATGAGTACCCAAGTACAAAGATAGATACCCTTGTGCAAAGAAATAGGTACCTATGTGCTAAGAAATGGGTACCCTTTTTCAGAGAGAGGTGCCCCTGTACAAAGAAATAAGTGCTTGTACAAAGAGATAAATGCCCCATTACAAAAAAGTACCCATGTACAAAAAAAACAGGTACCCTTGTACAAAAAATTAATACCTTTGTACAAAAAATAGGTACCCCTGTGCAAAGAAAAATAGGTACCACTGTGCAAAGAAAAATAGGTGCCCCTGTGCAAAGAAAAATAGGTGCCCCTGTGCAAAGCAAAATAGGTCCCCTGTGCAAAGAAAAATAGGTACCCCTGTGGAAAGAAAAATAGGTACCCCTGTTCAAAGAAAAATAGGTACCCCTGTTCAAAGAAAAATAGGTACCCCTGTGCAAAGAAAAATAGGTACCCCTGGGCAAAGAAAAATAGGTACCCCTGGGCAAAGAAAAATAGGTACCCCTGTGCAAAGAAAAATAGGTACCCCTGTGCAAAGATAAATAGGTACCCCTGTGCAAAGATAAATAGGTACCCCTGTGCAAAGAAAAATAGGCACCACCTTCACGGCACACACTGCGATAAAACACCTCAATTATTGGAAACGCTTGAAGTTCCTAAACCTGTACTCCCTAGAACGCAGGCGGGAGAGATACATGATTATATACACTTGGAAAATCCTAGAGGGATTAGTACCAAACTTGCACACGAAAATCACTCCCTATGAAAGCAAAAGACTCGGCAGACGATGCAACATTTCCCCAATGAAAAGCAGGGGCACCACTAGCACGAAATGAGACACCACAATAAGTGTCAGGGGCCCAAGACTGTTAAACTGCCTCCCAGCATACAATAGACCATTGGCTGTCTTCTAAAAGGCGCTGGACAGGCACCTAAAGTCAGTACCTGACCAGCCGGGTTGTGGTTCGTACGTCGGGTTGCATGCGTCCAGCAGTAACAGGATAGTTGATCAGGCCCTGATCCACCACGAGGCCTGGTCACAGACCGGGGCCGAGGTGGCGTTGACCCCCGAAACCTTCTCCAGGTATATCCCTGTACAAAGAAAAATAGGTACCCTTGTACAGAGAATGAATAGTTACCCCTGTTCAAAGATAAATAGGTACCCATGTAGATAGTGGGATAGCTACCTCTGTACAAAATAGGTACCCACGTACAAAGAAATAGGTAGCCATGTACAAAGAAATAGGTAGCCCTGTGTAAATATATAAATAGGTATACAATACAGAGACCTAGAACAAGGGAAGTAAAAAAGGAAGGGCTGGAACAAAGGGTGAGGGAAGAGCCCTTATCTCTTAAGCAAATAAGGGGAATTAGGAAGTTTGTGGTAAGGGGAGAGGAGAAACGAGGGGTGAAAAGCGTGTATAAAGATAAGGGATGAGAGGAAAGGAAAGGGATAATAAAATAGGGGAGAGATAATATTGAATGAGGCGTGGGGAGGAGTAATTTCTACCTGGGGTCACTGCCCCCCTGCTGGGTCCGGTCCAAGACCACAGGATGGTAGTGGGGTGCACTATAAGCTAGCCACTACCCTGCACAGGATAGATATGGAGTGTATAATAAACTAGCCACTACCCTCCACGGGATAGATGGGGAGTGTATAATAAACTAGCCACTACCCTCCACGGGATAGATGATCAAAAACAGTCACTTCCAAAGCGAAATTTGTAATATATTTCCCCTCTCCTGTCTCTTCTCAGGTGCTGGTGTTTACAGTCAAGGTGAAGGGAGGGGAGAGAGACAGAGAGAGAGGGGGGTATCAGGTGGTCCCCTCCTGTGAATCGACTGCATAACAGGGACAGGAAGGCACCTCATGCACATGCCAGCATTTGTAGGAGCCTCGAACTAGCACTCATAATGTGAACCCGTATTTGGTGTTCATTTAGCGATATCCCTCCAGGGATACCCAACCAAGAGGAAGCGAGATTAAATGATGCCATGATTGTGAAAATATAATGTCATGATTGTGAAGAAACAATGAAACTCATTATGGTGAAAAAAATGAAATATGATTGAAAACAATGAAATGTTGTCATGATTGTAAAAATATTGTAATGATCGTAAAAATGTTGTCATGATTGTAAAAATGTTGTAATGATCGTAAAAATGTTGTCATGATTGTAAAAATGTTGTCATGATTGTAAAAACAATATGTCATGTGAAAACAATGAAATTTTGTCATGATTGTGGAAACCAAAAGAGTGAGATAGTGTCATACCATGGAAGATACTCGGGTGAGTGGGGTAGAGACAGTACCTCTTGTGTTCACCAATTACTGTCTGTGTTCTCTTAAACGAGGTGTGCAACGCAAGTGACAGAGCGTCCTCGCGTGGATCGCTTATAGCACGGCCAGGAAATGTGACTCGACCCCTGCAAACCACATACAGGTGTTTACACACAAAATCACAGCCAGGTAACCGAGGGAACAAGAGAACAACACAACACAATGGTTTTTTTTTCTTATTTCCTTCACTGATTACTAGATATACTAGGTTACTGTACCACACTCCACAAGGTTACTGTACCACACTCCACAAGGTTACTGTACCACACTCCACAAGGTTACTGTACCACACTCCACAAGGTTACTGTACCACACTCCACAAGGTTACTGTACCACACTCCACAAGGTTACTGTACCACACTCCACAAGGTTACTGTACCACACTCCACAAGGTTACTGTACCACACTCCACAAGGTTACTGTACCACACTCCACAAGGTTACTGTACCACACTCCATAAGGTTACTATACCACACTCCACAAGGTTACTGTACCACACTCCACAAGGTTACTGTACCACACTCCACAAGGTTACTGTACCACACTCCACAAGGTTACTGTACCACACTCCACAAGGTTACTGTACCACACTCCACAAGGTTACTGTACCACACTCCATAAGGATACTGTACCACACTCCACAAGGTTACTGTACCACACTCCACAAGGTTACTAAACCACACTCCACAAGGTTACTGTACCACACTCCACAAGGTTACTGTACCACACTCCACAAGGTTACTATACCACACTCCACAAGGTTACTGTACCACACTCCACAAGGTTACTATACCACACTCCACAAGGTTACTGTACCACACTCCACAAGGTTACTATACCACACTCCACAAGGTTACTGTACCACACTCCACAAGGTTACTGTACCACACTCCACAAGGTTACTGTACCACACTCCATAAGGTTACTATACCACACTCCACAAGGTTACTGTACCACACTCCACAAGGTTACTGTACCACACTCCACAAGGTTACTGTACCACACTCCACAAGGTTACTGTACCACACTCCACAAGGTTACTGTACCACACTCCACAACGTTACTGTACCACACTCCACAAGGTTACTGTACCACACTCCACAAGGTTACTGTACCACATTCCACAAGGTTACTGTACCACACTCCACAAGGTTACTATACCACACTCCACAAGGTTACTGTACCACACTCCACAAGGTTACTGTACCACACTCCACAAGGTTACTGTACCACACTCCATAAGGTTACTATACCACACTCCACAAGGTTACTGTACCACACTCCACAAGGTTACTGTACCACACTCCACAAGGTTACTGTACCACACTCCACAAGGTTACTGTACCACACTCCACAAGGTTACTGTACCACACTCCACAAGGTTACTGTACCACACTCCATAAGGTTACTATACCACACTCCACAAGGTTACTGTACCACACTCCACAAGGTTACTGTACCACACTCCACAAGGTTACTGTACCACACTCCACAAGGTTACTATACCACACTCCTGAGGAGGTGGTGAGGTGTGTCTCAGCCACCACAGTCATCAGGGAGCGACATAGGTACCACACAACCAGGTAATGGTCATAACAAAGTCATTACAATTTGACGAGTTTGCGCTTTCCTAATATTTCCATGTATTTTCATGTCATTTTTCACTGAAATTAGTTAAAGTGGTGGATTTCAATATTTTTAAGGGCATTATATATATATATATATATATATATATATATATATATATATATATATATATATATATATATATATATATATATATATATAGAGCAAACCAAGCGATACAAGATGCAAAACAACCACGGGGGGAGTAGAGTGATAGCTCTAGGCCTTTTGTGTTGCAATCAACACATCATCAGGAGCTTGCAAAATTGCAGACAAGAGGAGGAGTTCTAGCAAATAACGTTCCCAGAGGACCGCCCAGAGACGGTCCTCTGGGAATAATAATAATAACTTTATTTACTACAAGTACATGTACAAGGTATACAGTCCTAGCTGACATCAATGACATACTACTATATAGAAAGCCCCTTGTTATGCAGAGTATTTCGGGCAAATTAGGTCAGTTTTGTCCCAGGATGCGACCCACACCAGTCCACTAACACCCAGGTACCAATTTTACTGATGGGTAAACATGGACAACAGGTGTAAGGAAACACGTCCGACGTTTCCAACCCTTCGCCGGGAATCGAACCCGGACCCTCACCGTGTGAAGCAAGAGCTTCTGCCACCAGGCCACTGGGCACCGTGGCTGAAATAGCAACGCTCTTCTTGCCGAATAAGACAAGCGAAAATTTGTGTATACAATAATTTCGCAAAAATCATTCTGAACCTAACGAAAAAAAAAATATTTCATTGTGTTTCTTTATTATTAAATTATTGTAAACGTATCTAAAATATATTTAGATTGATTAGGCTAAATTAAATTGCGCTTGTTATAATAAGGTTAGGTAAGTTTTCTAAGGTTCTTTTGGTAAAAAATTATTAACTTTTACATTAACATAAATGAAAAAAATATGTATCTTTAAACGTATAAGAGAAAATTTTAGAAAGAACTTAATTTTAAATGAGTTCTTGCTAAATGACCAGTTTTACCTATTCGGCACGACATATTTCAGCCATAAACATTTGCTGTCCACCATTCAACTCTACTTTTTACCACACTGCTTCCTAATATTCAATTCTACTTTCTACCATTCAATTCTACTTTCAACCATAAAACTTTACTATCTACCCTACAACTCTACTTTCAACAATACATTTCTATTCTCTACCACTAAATTCTACAATAAAAATATACTTTCTACCATACAATGTTTTGTACCATCCAACTCTACTATACAACTCTACTCTCTACCATACAACTTTCCACGATGTAAGTCTACTTTTCTACCTACCCATGTTTCTCCTCTTCTTGGAAATGTCCCCCTTCCCCCCCTCATCTACCCCATCAGACTGACAAACTTCGCCAAACACTCCGACAGCGAGTGTATTCTCCTGCGAGCGACTAACTACCAATTACCTCGGATGGTTGTTTGCCAGCGCCAGTAACAACAGTCCAATCAGTCATTATCACCCCTCCCTAAGTCATTAAATTACCCTTAACCTCCCTTTCTCTTTTACCTGTGGACGGTGACCAGGAGCTGTAATTACCAGCCAGGTTAATTACAAGTTTGATCGCCGCCAAGTTCAAGAAAATTACCGCGTGTGTGTATTTAGGTGGGAGCGCTAGAGCCGTAGGGGGTCATAGAGCGCCTGGGTAATGGCAGGTAATCATGTTTGATCCAGACCTACTCTCCCTCATCATCCAGCCAAAGTAAACTTAACAATTGCACCATTCAGAACAGCCTCCCACCAGGCATCAGGGGGATTACCAATAGGCCCCTGGCTGCCTTCAAGAGAGAGCTGGACAGATACCTAAAGTCAGTGCCCGATCAGCCGGGCTGTGGTTCGTGAGCTGGACTACGTGCGGCCAGCAATAACAGCCTGGTTGATCAGGCCCTGATCCACCGGTAGGCCTGGTCAAGGACTGGGCCTCGGGGGCGTTGATCCCCGGAACACCCTCCAGGTAGCATGGGTTCAGAGCATTTTGCAACTGCTGGACGTATATGCCACGGTCTGGGAGACACCAGAAGACAGGCAAAACACAAATATAGTTCACAATGTCTCTACAAAAGCCTTCAGAAAGAACGACAGTAAGAGCGCACATAATGCATGCAAAAGGAAATAAATGGGAAACAGTGGCAGATGAATAATGAACTCCCAAACAAGGAGAAAACAGGGTAACAGTAAACAAAAGCACATCAGAGACTGAAAAATTGTGTTCCTTAAAGCACAGTACTCGCTCCATTTCTCATTCTCATACCTGATATATACAGGAGCATAAATTACTAACACCATATCATACTTTGCAGACAATACTAGGATTTGTATTAGATTGGCGTCCGTTGAGGACGCAGCAAACCTTCAAACTGATACCAACCAAGTCTTCCAGTGTTGGAGTACAACACTAAATTGAATACCTTATTAAAGGGGAATTTTAATACAAGAGACTTGGGAGTGAAAATGTCGGAGGATCTCACATTCAAGGATCATAACAATGTTATCACACCTGTGAGAAAAAAAATGACAGGCTGGATAACTAGAAAACTGAACCAAAACAAGAGATGCTAAGCCAATTATGATACTTTTCAAGTCACTTGTTCTCTCTGGGCTGGAATATTGTTATAAACTAATGGCTCTATTCAGAACTGGAGAAATTGAAGAACTTTAGAACACAGAGAATCCTCATTGCTTGTATTTCTGTAAATCATTGAAACACCTAAATTACTGGAACGCTTGAACTCCCTCAAACTGTACTCCTTGGAACGAAGGCGAGAAAATACATCATAATCCACACATGGAGAAATTCTGGAGGAAATGGTCCAAAACTTGCATACTGAAATCACTACTTATGGAAGAAAGAGGCTTGGCAGATGGTGCAAAATATCCTCAATGAAAGCAGGAGCCCAATGAGCAAAGAGAAAACTTGTAGACTAAAAAGGAGCTAGACTTTTCAGCGCCCTTCCTTCATGTATAAGGGGCATTACTAACAAACCCATGGCTGTCTTCAGCCAGGCTGCGAGCGCTTTCGTGATTTTTCACATTATCAAGGAAGTGCATAATGTGATATCACCTGTGTACTGTGATCTTATTGCATATATAGTATATATATATATATATATATATATATATATATATATATATATATAAAAGGAGGGGTTTGTGATACTTGTTGTTTAGAAACTGTCGTATCTGCGCGCCTCTGCAAAGACTGATAATGTGAATGATGGTGAAAGTATTTCATTTTTGGGGAGGTCACCTTGCCTGGGTGGGAGACAGCCAGCGTGACAGCATGGGCCTCTGCCTGTGTGTCTGGTTGATGTTATTTTAAGTAAATTTCAACTAAGCTGTGATATATTTAGTAGAGTTTGCTTCAAACAAAATTACATTAGTTTAGCTGAAGCTGCTAAGTTAGGTTTGCTCTCAAAATAAATTTTTGTATGTTCAACAAAAAACATCATTAATCCATAAATGAAAATTTATGAAATAAATAAATAAATAAATAAATATATATATATATATATATATATATATATATATATATATATATATATATATATATATATATATATATATATATATATATATATATATATATATATATATATATGCTAAAAAAAGGAAAATAAGGATAAAAGTTATAGAAGTTGTATGGAGGGGAGGGCAGTAGGCGTGGCCCGCAGGCCAGTGTGGCGCTGCTCGTCAAGACAGCTTTTGGCAACCAACCAGGCGGAAGGAAAAGGCATTATGGGTAATCCTGGTAAATGGTACCAAGTTCAGAGGCTGACACGGCAGCAGGCTCCCTACCAAGCAAAATTTATGTATATATATATATATATATATATATATATATATATATATATATATATATATATATATATATATATATATATATATATATATAAAGGAGGGTCTGAGATAGTGACAGCTGGGAGGGACTTTTCTCAGCTGTCGTATCTGAGCTCCTCTGCAAAGACAGTGATTATGTATGAGTGTGGTGAAAGTGTTGAATGATGATGAAAGTATTTTCTTTTTGGGGATTTTCTTTCTTTTTGGGTCACCCTGCCTCGGTGGGAGGCGGCCGACTTGTTGAAAAAAAAAAAAAAAAAAAAAAAAAAATATATATATATACGTATATATATATATATATATATATATATATATATATATATATATATATATATATATATATATATATATATATATATATATATATATATATATATATATATATATATATATATATATAGTTTGGTGTGTACTCACCTAGTTGTACTAACCTACTTGTGGTTGCAGGGGGCGAGTCATAGCTCCTGGCCCCGCCTCTTCACTGGCTGCTACTGGGTCACGCTCCCTGCTCCATGAGCTTTATCATACCTCTCCTTAAAGCTATGTATGGAACGTTTGTGTGTGTGTGTACACTCAATTGTGGCTGCAGGGGTCGAGTCATAGCTCCTGGCCCCACCTCTTCACTCCCTGCTCCATGAGCTTTATCGTATCTTTTTACATAATGTATGAACTGCAATAGACAATGTGGCCTTGAGAGTTGTCATCTAAGACCCGCGTCAGGAAACACTTGTCCTGTTACCTGACGAACCGTACCTAATCTAACCGATCTACTGTTAAAGCTCCTGGGCCGAGGGAAGGAGTTCAGTTGGGTGCCTCTGACGGAATGTAATACAGAACCTTTTACCTCCTAATCTTTCCTATTAGAGGCCTGGCTCAGACCACGGTTCGACCCCCTCGTTCACCTCTTCTGTCTATTCATCGACAGTTTTTTATTGCAACTTAATCTGAGTTCATATATTTATTTACGAAAAATAGACCTTTCTTGTTGCAATCAACACATCATCAGTAGCTTGTAATGTTGTAGAAATAAGTAGGAAGTCCAAATAGATTCGTTCAGGGTCATGACTCTCCAGAATAATGGAAATTGGTGCCGCCCGGCTGAGTGCCAGGTGCCAAAGGATGAAGGTAGTATATTAAACACAAGTAGAGACAGCCCAGTCCCTAAGCACTGATTATATATTAATTGTATTGTAAACATAACATTACTAACATGTCAATTATCACAAAAAACTATCAGAATAATATATTTTGTTATAAAATACTTAAATTCTAATTTTGACAATTGTCTCAGGAATTTTCCTAATATAATATTCACCCACATCAAATGTACTTAACGATATTCAGTCCAAACAGCTCAAGAATCAAATGACATAGTCAGCCGTGCCCTGGCTTGCCGTGACCTGGCCTGCCGTGCCCTGGCTTGCCGTGCCCTGGCTTGCCGTGCCCTGGCTTGCAGTAACCCGGAAAAATGGTCAGAAGCCAGAATCCTGGTTCCTTGTTCCTCTTGGCCTTAAATAAATATTTTAGACTCGGCGATTATGAAACTTGATAAACATTCACTATATAATAATAGATTTGGATGGTTCAATCTTGACTCATTTATAATTGAGGCCATTGTACATAAAATTAAGCTAAATTTTTATACGAATGCCCTGGACTGTAATTAATATTATTGTTCCACACGGATGAACTGAAGCTCACCTAGTGTCTGTTCAGCTGTTCTTTGTGTTAGACCTGCGTATGCTAATGAGTTGGGTGGGGCTGGCCTCATCATTTATAGATACAGTGTAGAGGAATTAAGGAATTCTGATGTGTGTTTGTTTTGATCCTGTGTAAACTAGAGACGTCACTATCTCCTTGATTTGAGTCGGCCCTTGATCCATTTTCTTTTAATCCCACCTACTGGATTAAGATTAAGATTTCTTCGGATTTTTAACCCCGGAAGGTTAGCCACCCAGGATAACCCAAGAAATTCAGTGCGTCATCGAGGACTGTCTGTCTTATATCCATTGGGGTCCTTAATCTTGTCCCCCAGGATGCGACCCACACCAGTCGACTAACAACCCAGGTACCTATTTGCTGCTAGGTGAACATGACAACAGGTGTAAGGAAACACGTCGAAATGTTTCCACCCGCCGGGAATCGAACCCGGGCCCTCCGTGTGTGAAGCGAGAACTCAAGCCACCAGCCCACCGGGCCACCTATGGATAACAATGGAATTAGTTTTCCATAATAATTTACAGAAAGATACATTCGCATTGGTTAGAATTAAATATTTTTTTTTAAAAACAATAAACTACCAATTCCCTGTTAAGTACATTTGATGTGGGTGAATATTATATTCGGAAAATTCCTGAGATAATTAACAAAATTAGAATTTAAAGAATTTTATATCGAAATGTATTGTCTGATAGTTTTTTGTGATAAATAACATGTTACTAATGTTATGTTCACTAGGCCATTACTCCATAATCATAATTATCGGTCGATTGTCCTAATGAACGGATAAAGGAAGTAAAAGTGCATCTGGAAGTGTCCAGATGTATAGTAAATCATCAAAATAAGGCTGATAAAGATGAAAAACGAGACGTGGTTTAAACTGGATAAAGATCTGCATCACCGCAAGCACTGCAATAATTTACGTTCGCCTCCCAGTGTGTTGTGAACCTCACACAAGAGGTAAGTGAGATAGTTATTGGCCAATATTAGTTGCAGTCCTGTTAGGGAGGCGTTGTGATCTATCACCCATGGAATAAATGGGTGTCTTGTAATGTTTTTTCTAATTATGTGGTAATTATGAAATGTCAAGCCACATAGTTTCTTTTATCATTGTTATACAGTCCACAACCTAATTTGCCAGTGTTACTGAAGTGGGCGCTGAAGGAGGGTCAGTGTTGTGACCCAGTGTCACTGAGGTGGGCGCTGAAGGAGGGTCAGTGTTGTGACCCAGTGTCACTGAGGTGGGCGCTGAAGGAGGGTCAGTGTTGTGTCCCAGTGTCACTGAGGTGGGCGCTGAAGGAGGGTCAGTGTTGTGTCCCAGTGTCACTGAGGTGGGCGCTGAAGGAGGGTCAGTGTTGTGTCCCAGTGTCACTGAGGTGGGCGCTGAAGGAGGGTCAGTGTTGTGACCCAGTGCCACTGAGGTGGGCGCTGAAGGAGGGTCAGTGTTGTGTCCCAGTGTCACTGAGGTGGGCGCTGAAGGAGGGTCAGTGTTGTGACCCAGTGTCACTGAGGTGGGCGCTGAAGGAGGGTCAGTGTTGTGACCCAGTGTCACTGAGGTGGGCGCTGAAGGAGGGTCAGTGTTGTGACCCAGTGTCACTGAGGTGGGCGCTGAAGGAGGGTCAGTGTTGTGTCCCAGTGTCACTGAGGTGGGCGCTGAAGGAGGGTCAGTGTTGTGACCCAGTGTCACTGAGGTGGGCGCTGAAGGAGGGTCAGTGTTGTGACCCAGTGTCACTGAGGTGGGCACTGAAGGAGGGACAGTGTTGTGACCCAGTGTTACTGAGGTGGGCACTGAAGGAGGGACAGTGTTGTGACCCAGTGTCACTGAGGTGGGCGCTGAAGGAGGGTCAGTGTTGTGACCCAGTGTCACTGAGGTGGGCGCTGAAGGAGGGTCAGTGTTGTGACCCAGTGTCACTGAGGTGGGCGCTGAAGGAGGGTCAGTGTTGTGACCCAGTGTCACTGAGGTGGGGACTGAAGGAGGGACAGTGTCACTGAGGTCCCCACATGTCTCTAAGATGCATCAATATCATTAAACTAATATTTGTTTAGATGTGTCAGAGTTCTCCCCAGTTATGTGGGTGGAAGATTAATTCAAGACTGTGTACTTCTGAAATTCACCCACATAATTTCTTACAAGTATTATGTACTATACATAATTGTATATAATATACGTTTATACAACTGGCAGCACAGTACGTTTGTTTACACCACCGTCGTTGACCGAAACGTCGTTATGCGGAACATGAATGTACATGTATATAGTATATAGTATGTATATATATATCACTTGAAGGATAGTGGCCAATGTATACAACGAACTAATTAAAAATACAAATTACTTTCTTGTAATTCTATAGTCAGGTGGTGGTGGTGGTGAGGGTGGGCAGGTGGTAGTGAGGGTGGGTCAGGTGGTGGTGAGGGTGGGTCAGGTGGTGGTGAGGGTGGGTCAGGTGGTGGTGACGGTGGGTCAGATGGTGGTGACGGTGGGTCAGGTGGTAGTGACGGAGGATCAGGTGAAAGTGGGTCAGGTGATGGTGGTGAGGGTGGGTCAGGTGGTGGTGGTGAGGGTGGGTCAGGTGGTGTTGGTGAGGGTGGGTCAGGTGGTGGTGGTGAGGGTGGGTCAGGTGGTGGTGGTGAGGATGGGTCAGGTGGTCTTGGTGAGGGTGGGTCAGGTGGTGGTGGTGAGGATGGGTCAGGTGGTGGTGGTGAGGGTGGGTCAGGTGGTGAGGGTGGGCAGGTGGTAGTGAGGGTGGGTCAGGGGGTAGTGAGGGTGGGTCAGGGAGAGATAATGAGAATCTTGAGTCATCACTGGCCACCTCAGGCACTACTACAAGTCTAAATTGCGCACTTGAAATAATGAGGGGTGAGGGAGAGAGAGAGAGAGAGGGTGAAGGGAGAAAAAAGAAGGGCGAGGAAGATGGTGAGGGAGAAAGAAAGGTGAGAGGGAGAGTGCGATAGCCTGGAGCACTCACACACGTGACACACACACACACACACACACACACACGACACACACACACACGACACACACACACACACACACACACACACACACACACACACACACACGTGATGGAGGTGAATCCCATACACAGTTTCAAGGAGGCCAGAAACCAGTAATTAGGGTCGACGTTGCCAGGAGCCATGAATCGATCCCCGCAAAAAAGAGATAAGCGAGTACACTGTCGTAACACTCCAATATGATTACAACAATAACACTGTAACGCTATCATTGTAACATTATAACTTCCCAACACCACTGTAACACAGTCATCATTGTAACAACAGTATAACAACGTAGCACTGTCACACCATTGTAACACTGTAACATCATCACCACTGTAACACTGTCATCATTGTAAATTATAACGTCGTAACACTATCACACCATTGTAACATCATTATAACACTGCAACACCAATGTAAAGTGTCACATCATTGTAACATTGACACATTTGTTGTAATACCGCTGGCAACATTAAAACAGATAAAATGTTTGTTTTGTGTTTGGTTGTGATGATACTTCTGTTTGTTTGGTGTTTGGTTGTGATGATACTTCTGTTTGTTTGGTGTTTGGTTGTGATGATACTCCTCTTTGTTTGGTGTTTGGTTGTGATGATACTTCTGTTTGTTTGGTGTTTGGTTGTGATGATACTCCTCTTTGTTTGGTGTTTGGTTGTGATGATACTTCTGTTTGTTTGGTGTTTGGTTGTGATGATACTCCTGTTTGTTTGGTGTTTGGTTGTGATGATACTTCTGTTTGTTTGGTGTTTGGTTGTGATGATACTCCTCTTTGTTTGGTGTTTGGTTGTGATGATACTTCTGTTTGTTTGGTGTTTGGTTGTGATGATACTTCTGTTTGTTTAACAGCATCTTCCTGCCCACTTCCCACCCCCTCCTTCTCAGCAACCACCTCCTACTCTCCCCTACCCTTACCCTTTCTCTCTCCCTCCATAACCCATTCCTTCTTACGCCTACCTCCCCAAATCTTTCCTCTTCCCCTCTTCATCCCCAACCCCCTCCTCCTCTTCCTCCCCTACCTTAACCTCTACTCTTCCTCCCCTCCCCTATCTTCTTCCCCCTTCCCCACCCTCTCCTCTACAGCCCCCCCCCCTCCCCTACCCTATCTTCTTCCCCCTCCCCTCCCATTCACCATCTCGAATTTATAAGGCAGAGTCATAAATCAAAGGAGAGTGACAACAGTGACACCAGCAGTGCCATCAGTAAGTACAGGGGGCACTCAGCGAGGGAATGGCACTGCTGAAGAGGCTACGTTTCATCCCCTTCCCACGAGGCGGCACTGGGGAAATGTGTCGCCAGACACCCACACAATGACATTTTTTTCCTGTTTCGACCCTGGGCGAAACATCTTGGACATCGTCGCTCGCGACAAGACTCTTTGGTCACCGCGAGCGACAAGACTCTCTGGTCACCTCGAGCGACGCGTCGTGATATAATTTTTTTTCCCTTTCAATTTCAGAGGCGTTTTTATTTCCCCATTAACAAAGAAAGAGAATCATGACGACAATGTTGATTAATTATGCTGAGTGCCCCCGGGGAAGGTGTGGCACTCCCGGGGGAAAGGCACTAGTGCCCTTGGTAGGGGAGGGCTGGCACCACCGGGGGAAAGGCACTAGTGCCCCTAGTGGGGGAGCGCTGGCACCACCGGGGGATGGGGGAAGATGCTGGTGCCCCTGGGGATATGCGCTGGTGCCCCTGTGGGGATTTGCGCTGGTGTCCCTGGGGGAAAAAACTCTGGTGTCCCTGGGGGAAAAGCTTCTATGCCCCTGAGGGGAAGGATATGCTCTCGTGCCCCTGGGGGGAAAGGCGCTGTTGCCCCGGGGAAGGATATACGCTGGTGCCCCTATGGGATATGCACTGGTGCTCTGGGGGAAGGATATGAGCTTTTGCCACGAGGAAGGGATGTGCGCTGGTGCCCCGGGGGAGGGATATGCGCTAGTGCCCCGGGGGAGGGATATGAGCTAGTGCCTCGGGGGAGGGATATGCGCTAGTGCCCCGGGGGAGGGACATGCGCTAGTGCCCTGGGTGAGGGATATGCACTAGTGCCCTGGGGGAGGAATATGCGCTAGTGCCCCGGGGGAGGGACATGCGCTAGTGCCCTGGGGGAGGGACATGCGCTAGTGCCCTGGGGGAGGAATATGCACTAGTGCCCTGGGGGAGGGATATGCGCTAGTGCCCCGGGGCAGGGATATGCGCTAGTGCCCCGAGGAAAAGATATGCGCTAGTGCCCCGGGGGAGGGATATGCGCTGGTGCCCAGGGGGAGGGATATGAGCTAGTGCCCCGGGGGAGGGATATGCGCTAGTGCCCCGGGGGAGGGATATGCGCTAGTGCCCTGGGTGAGGATATGCGCTAGTGGCCCGGGGAGGGATATGCGCTAGTGCCCCGGGGGAGGGATATGCGCTAGTGTCCCGAGGAAAAGATATGCGCTAGTGCCCCGGGGGAGGGATATGCGCTAGTGCCCCGAGGAAAAGATATACGCTAGTGCCCCGGGGGAGGGATATGCGCTAGTGCCCCGGGGAGGGATATGCGCTAGTGCCCCGGGGGAGGGATATGCGCTGGTGCCCCGGGGGATGGATATGAGCTAGTGCCCCGGGGGAGGGATATGCGCTAGTGCCCCGGGGGACGGATATGCGCTAGTGCCCCGGGGGAGGGATATGCGCTAGTGCCCCGGGGGAAGGATATACGCTGGTGCCCCGGGGGGGATATGAGCTAGTGCCCCGGGGAGGATATGCGCTAGTGCCCCGGGGAGGATATGCGCTAGTGCCCCGGGGGAGGGATATGCGCTAGTGCCCCGGGGGAGGGATATGCGCTAGTGCCCCGTGGGAGGGATGTGCGCTAGTGCCCCGGGGGATGGATATGAGCTAGTGCCCCGGGGGAGGGATATGCGCTAGTGCCCCGGGGGAGGGATATGCGCTAGTGCCTCGGGGGAGGGATATACGCTAGTGCCCCGGGGGAGGGATATGCGCTAGTGCCCGGGGAGGGATATGAGCTAGTGCCCCGGGGGAGGGATATGCGCTAGTGCCCCGGGGGAGGGATGTGCGCTAGTGCCCCGGGGGAGGGATGTGCGCTAGTGCCCCGGGGGAGGGATGTGCGCTAGTGCCCCGGGGGAGGGATGTGCGCTAGGGCCCCGGGGGAGGGATGTGCGCTAGTGCCCCGGGGGAGGGATGTGCGCTAGTGCCCCGGTGGAGGGATGTGCGCTAGTGCCCCGGGGGAGGGATGTGCGCTAGTGCCCCGGGGGAGGGATGTGCGCTAGTGCCCCGGGGGAGGGATGTGCGCTAGTGCCCCGGGGGAGGGATATGCGCTAGTGCCCCGGGGAGGATATGAGCTAGTGCCCTGGGGGAGGGATATGAGCTAGTGCCCTGGGGAGGGATGTGCGCTAGTGCCCCGGGGATGGATATGCGCTAGTGCCTGGGGAGGATGTGCGCTAGTGCCCTGGGGAGGGATGTGCGCTAGTGCCCGGGGAGGGATATGCGCTAGTGCCCCGGGGAGGGATTGCGCTAGTGCCCCGGGGAGGGATGTGCGCTAGTGCCCCGGGCAGATAAGTTAGACACAAATCACACCGCAAAGAAGGAAATAAGGTTATGAACCCACTAAGATTTCGCCCGTAGGAGGGATGCGCGCTGTGCCCGCGGGAAAGAGGAAAATAGATGAGCATACAGTGCCCCATATGCGGGAGGATATGCGCTAGTGCCCCGGGGAGGGATATGCGCTAGTGCCTCGGGGGAGGATATACGCTAGTGCCCCGGGGGAGGGATATGCGCTAGTGCCCCGGGGGAGGGATATGAGCTAGTGCCCCGGGGGAGGGATATGCGCTAGTGCCCCGGGGGAGGGATGTGCGCTAGTGCCCCGGGGAGGGATGTGCGCTAGTGCCCCGGGGAGGGATGTGCGCTAGTGCCCCGGGGAGGGATGGCGCTAGGGCCCCGGGGAGGATGTGCGCTAGTGCCCCGGGGAGGATGTGCGCTAGTGCCCCGGTGGAGGGATGTGCCTAGTGCCCCGGGGAGGATGTGCGCTAGTGCCCCGGGGAGGGATGTGCGCTAGGCCCCGGGGAGGATGTGCGCTAGTGCCCCGGGGAGGGATATGCGCTAGTGCCCCGGGGGAGGGATATGAGCTAGTGCCCTGGAGGAGGGATATGAGCTAGTGCCCTGGGGGAGGGATGTGCGCTAGTGCCCCGGGGGATGGATATGCGCTAGTGCCCTGGGGGAGGGATGTGCGCTAGTGCCCTGGGGGAGGGATGTGCGCTAGTGCCCCGGGGGAGGGATATGCGCTAGTGCCCCGGGGGAGGGATGTGCGCTAGTGCCCCGGGGGAGGGATGTGCGCTAGTGCCCCGGCGCAGATAACAGCTTTCAAGACACAAATCACACCGCAAAACGACTACGATAGCCCAAATTATAAGGTTCAGGGTGAAAGCCTCTACGTATAGGATTTTCGTCCCTTACATAGTTACGAGGCGGCGGCGCTGCTGTCGCCTCTGGCTGTGTGAAAGACAGAGGAAAAAAAACATAAGGACTGTTAGCATACAAAACGATTTACACCCTTTATATAATTAAGTCTCATTAACCTTAAGCATAAAGGAGGACTACCGCCCTTAATAACCCCTGTGACACAGCACTCTCTTCACTCACAAACTTTACCACCTAACAATAATCTAAGAGTCGTGAAAGCCACAGGGTCAATAATTCATGAATCTACGGTAGGATTCACGTCTTTAAAGGCTCTGGTGGTTTGGCACCCTCTGGCACCGTCATGGTGGCACTGAGGTGATAATGAAGGCAGAAAAGAATCACTGTTATGTATTGGCTCCATTAAAAATTTTTGCACAGTAAACTCGGTGGAAACCAGACTGGTGGAGGCGTTATTAAAATTGTGAGTCACAAGGAAGACTGGAGGAAGTGGAGTGGTGCTGTTCTGGGTCTCAAGGAAGACTGGAGGAAGTGGAGTGGTGCTGTTCTGGGTCACAAGGAAGACTGGAGGAAGTGGAGTGGTGCTGTTCTGGGTCTCAAGGAAGACTGGAGGAAGTGGAGTGGTGCTGTTCTGGGTCACAAGGAAGACTGGAGGAAGTGGAGTGGTGCTGTTCTGGGTGTCAAGGAAGACTGGAGGAAGTGGAGTGGTGCTGTTCTGGGTGTCAAGGAAGACTGGAGGAAGTGGAGTGGTGCTGTTCTGGGTGTCAAGGAAGACTGGAGGAAGTGGAGTGGTGCTGTTCTGGGTTCAAGGAAGACTGGAGGAAGTGGAGTGGTGCTGTTCTGGGTCTCAAGAAGACTGGAAGAAGTGGATGGTGCTGTTCTGTGTCAAGGAAGACTGAGGAGTGGGTGGTGCTGTTCTGGGTCTCAAGGAAGACTGGAGGAAGTGGAGTGGTGCTGTTCTGGGTCAAGGAAGACTGGAGGAAGTGGAGTGTGCTGTTCTGGGTCACAAGGAAGACTGGAGGAAGTGGAGTGGTGCTGTTCTGGGTCTCAAGGAAGACTGGAGGAAGTGGAGTGGTGCTGTTCTGGGTGTCAAGGAAGACTGGAGGAAGTGGAGTGGTGCTGTTCTGGGTCTCAAGGAAGACTGGAGGAAGTGGAGTGGTGCTGTTCTGGGTGTCAAGGAAGACTGGAGGAAGTGGAGTGGTGCTGTTCTGGGTCACAAGGAAGACTGGAGGAAGTGGAGTGGTGCTGTTCTGGGTCACAAGGAAGACTGGAGGAAGTGGAGTGGTGCTGTTCTGGGTGTCAAGGAAGACTGGAGGAAGTGGAGTGGTGCTGTTCTGGGTCTCAAGGAAGACTGGAGGAAGTGGAGTGGTGCTGTTCTGGGTCTCAAGGAAGACTTGAGGAAGTGGAGTGGTGCTGTTCTGGGTCTCAAGGAAGACTGGAGGAAGTGGAGTGGTGCTGTTCTGGGTCCAAGGAAGACTGGAGGAAGTGGAGTGGTGCTGTTCTGGGTTCAAGGAAGACTGGAGGAAGTGGAGTGGTGCTGTTCTGGGTCTCAAGGAAGACTGGAGGAAGTGGAGTGGTGCTGTTCTGGGTCTCAAGGAAGACTGGAGGAAGTGGAGTGGTGCTGTTCTGGGTCCAAGGAAGACTGGAGGAAGTGGAGTGGTGCTGTTCTGGGTTCAAGGAAGACTGGAGGAAGTGGAGTGGTGCTGTTCTGGGTGTCAAGGAAGACTGGAGGAAGTGGAGTGGTGCTGTTCTGGGTGTCAAGGAAGACTGGAGGAAGTGGAGTGGTGCTGTTCTGGGTCTCAAGGAAGACTGGAGGAAGTGGAGTGGTGCTGTTCTGGGTTCAAGGGAAAACTGAGGAAGTGGAGTGGTGCTGTTCTGGGTCTCAAGGAAGACTGAGGAAGTGGAGTGGTGCTGTTCTGGTCTCAAGGAAGACTGAGGAAGTGGAGTGGTGCTGTTCTGGGTCTCAAGGAAGACTGGAGGAAGTGGAGTGGTGCTGTTCTGAGTCTCAAGGAAGACTGGAGGAAGTGGAGTGGTGCTGTTCGGGTCTCAAGGAAGACTGAGGAAGTGGAGTGGTGCTGTTCTGGGTCTCAAGGAAGACTGGAGGAAGTGGAGTGGTGCTGTTCTGGGTCTCAAGGAAGACTGGAGGAAGTGGAGTGGTGCTGTTCTGGGTCTCAAGGAAGACTGGAGGAAGTGGAGTGGTGCTGTTCTGGGTCAAGAAGACTGGAGGAAGTGGAGTGGTGCTGTTCTGGGTCAAGGAAGACTGGAGGAAGTGGAGTGGTGCTGTTCTGGGTTCAAGGAAGACTGGAGGAAGTGGAGGGTGCTGTTCTGGAGTCACAAAAGATGCCTCAAGTAGCATAGATGCCTCAAGTACATACGATGCCTCAAGTAACTACGATGCCTAAGTAGCATAGATGCCTCAAGTAGCATACGATGCCTCAATAACATACGATGCCTCAAGTAACATACGATGCCCCAAGTACATACGATGCCTCAAGTAACATACGATGCCTCAAGTAACATACGATGCCTCAAGTAACATACGATGCCTCAAGTAACATACGATGCCTCAAGTAACATACGATGCCTCAAGTAACATACGATGCCTCAAGTAACATACGATGCCTCAAGTAACATACGATGCCCCAAGTAACATACGATGCCTCAAGTAACATACGATGCCTCAAGTAACATAGGATGCCCCAAGTAACATAGGATGCCTCAAGTAACATACGATGCCTCAAGTAACATAGGATGCCTCCCAAATAACATACGATCCTCAAGTAACATACGATGCCTCAAGTAACATACGATGCCCCAAGTAACATACGATGCCTCAAGTAACATACGATGCCCCAAGTAACATAGATGCCTCAAGTAACATAGGGTGCCCAAGTAACATACGATGCCTCAATTAACATACGATGCCTCAAGTAACATACGATGCCTCAAGTAACATACGATGCCCCAAGTAACATACGATGCCTCAAGTAACATACGATGCCTCAAGTAACATACCATGCCCCAAGTAACATACAATGCCCCAAGTAACATACGATGCCTCAATTAACATACGATGCCTCAAGTAACATACGATGCCTCAAGTAGCATACGATGCCTCAAGTAACATACGATGCCTCAAGTAACATACGATGCCCCAAGTAACATCGATGCCCCAAGTAACATACAATGCCCCAAGTAACATACGATGTCTCAAGTAACATACGATGCCTCAAGTAACATACGATGCCTCAAGTAACATACGATGCCTCAAGTAACATACGATGCCCCAAGTAACATACGATGCCCCAGATGATGCCCCAATACACATACATGCTCCATTACTGTCGTACATCGAGCCTCGTCTATCATACGCCTCGGAACATCGATGCCCAGCTCGTCCCCAGATCTCCCTCCATCCATCATCCTCTCTGTCATCTCCCTCTCTACACTCCTCCTGAATCTCCCTCCCCACCCTCTCTCTCCTCATCTCCCTCCCACCCTCTCCCCTCATCTCCCTCCCCACACCCTCTCTCCTCATCTCCCTCCCCACACCCTCTCTCCTCATCTCCCTCCCCACACCCCTCTCCCATCTCCCTCCCCACACCCTCTCTCCTCATCTCCCTCCCCACACCCTCTCTCCTCATCTCCCTCCCCACACCCTCTCTCCTCATCTCCCTCCCCACACCCTCTCTCCCCATCTCCCTCCCCACACCCTCTCTCATCTCCCTCCGCACATCATTTCCCACGAGTAATGACCAAGGTAATATTAATTCTACATCTTGGCTTCATATCATCCCGGGATGGTAATATCAAGCTAATCTTCCACTATTTGATCTCCCTCATATTACCTCGCTAGAATTTTCCCTTAACCGCGAGTCTTTGAGACCTGTTTCTTCAAGCAGGAGTCTTTGGGACTTGTTTCTTCAAGCAGGAGTCTTTGAGACCTGTTTCTTCAAGCAGGAGTCTTTGGGACCTGTTTGTTCAAGCACGAGTCTTTTGGACTTGTTTCTTCAAGCACGAGTCTTTGGGACCTGTTTCCTCCAAGACGAATCTTTGGGACCTGTTTGTTCAAGCAGGAGTACCTCCCTGGATGGTAGCTGTCCACCAACCTCCTCCCAGAGTGCAAAACGTTTAACAGCCTTCTGTTCCACTGTTATCTGACCAAAGAGGTGATACAGCGCCTTGGTAATACGAGGTAGTCAGGTGTGACCTGATGAAGGGGAGGCGGATTTCCTAAGATCAAGATCCTTTCTGCTTGGAAGGTCTTTGGTATAGGATTAGATCCATCCATAGTTTCACGAACAGGTATGATAGGGCTCCCGCAGCTAGTGGCGGCCACCGGAGTTGCGGGGCCAGGCGATAAGATTCAACCCTTTGTAATCATACACTCATGAGTACATACAGTATTGATCCAACTAGCTGAGTACACGGTGGGCGGCGTATTCAACACTCTTTGATCACAAGCATCATGACAGTACACATACTCTAGCACGCGTGCGCTACACACTACACAAACAACATACACATACCCAAAAAAAAAAAAAAAAAAAAAATCAAGTGTCTATTGACAAGTGACTTTGACAACGGGTAACTAACACACACACACACACACTAGCGAAGAGGCTGGGCCAGGAGCTGTGAATCGACCCCTGAAACCACAAATAGGAGAGTACACAAACACACACAGCCTATAAATATTAAAGATATTTATATTGTGCCTCGAAGTGGCTAGTTTATTGTGCACTCCACATCCATACTGTGGAGGGTAGCTCAAGAGCATATGGATACATAAAGACCTAAGTGTCAGGCCCTAAAAGGGTTAAAATCAATACATCTGAAGTTATATCTACAATACTGAAAATGGTACTAAAAGTATTAAAAATTAACCATACACAACCTACGGCATGGGGACTGGAAAAAGGGAGAACATAGTCGTAGTTTGTAGCCAAGATCTACAGCAAGCCACTGCACACGAGTCTAGAATATACAAAAAAATAAAATACAATAATTTCAACCATAGATCACTGAGAGATAAAAACTCGCTTCTGGAAGTGGATACATTGTGAAAATCCCAGGATAAGTGATCATTCTTTTGTATTTACAAAATAATAAAATCTTCAGCTTATTCAGTGTTTCAGACATACTATTGTGTTTCCAACATTACAATACAAATTTACACTAGAGTGTTGTCACCAATTCACTCTCACATTTCAAAAACCGTGATACAACGCAAGGAAAACTATTCAAAATTCATTTTTCACATACTGCAATCCGTGTCCACAAAACTTGATGTAATGGCCAGGAGGGTGAGCAAATTTAGAAGAAAGGGGAAATATCCCCCCTATTTATGAAGAAAGGTAAGCATGGATGAGTGAGAGAAGGAAGTTGGTGGTTGCAGAAAACAAGCAACAGTAAGCAGGAGTGTGAAGCAGGTGAAGAGAGAGAGAGAGAGAGACGGAGGAAGGGAGGGAGGTTGTAGAACTTGTAAAATGTCATTCATTGCTCTTTACGATTAGAAAGGTTAAGTCTTCCCAACCCTACACAACTACACACACACACACACACACACACACACATACACAGGAATATCAGCAGGTACATTTTCAGTCTCAGGTCAGCTGGGAAATGGAATGAACTGATGTGGAAGTTGGGGAGGTAAACTCCAAACACAGTTTCAAGAGTAGATATGATAGGATTCAAGAAGCCAGAAATCAGTAATGCATAGTTTCTGGAGAAAATCGCTCAAACATTGCTGGACAAAGCCTCTGAAAGGGACAAAACTGATCTCCTAGCAGTGAAGGGACTATATGCTGGAGATTTCCACCTGGCTGTCCCTAATTCCTCCTTGGGCACTCGTCTCGACCCTTATCGCATTCACATTGGCGTAGTTCTTTTCCTGCCAGCACTCAGTCACAGAAAACAGCAGATGCGGCAGTGCGTCATGGTCAAGCCACGCATGCGTCAGAAGGAAGGTACGCAAGACATGGAGAGGTCAGCGATATCCAGCGAAGCCTCACCACAGCCACTTCTCCAGCACAACAGTAACTCCAGCCTACCAGACCAGATGGCAGCCAGAAGCGTCAGCATGGAGTCACAATGCTACCCAGGAAAGACAGTTTATAGTCAATTGCGTGGGACTCCACCTGTGCGTGTGCTTTACCTGACATCATATAACACTCAGAAGCTGAAGGGGAGGGGTGGTACTGCATGTTTCAGAGAAGATTAACAAATACACCAACCTGCCACTATGCTATAACCTCCTTCCAGGGGAATCAGAAACCATCGGAGCGTGGGACGAGTTTTTATGTGACTTTTTGAAGGAGTTATTATAGGTGAACAACTTGTCAAGTGAAACCAAGGACCTCAGAGTGACCAGCGACCATGTGCTGCGATCCAGAGAGGAAATGCCTGCAGCATAATATATATATATATATATATATATATATATATATATATATATATATATATATATATATATATATATATATATATATATATATATATTATGCAAGAATCGTGAATATGCCGTAAATCTGCGAAAATCAACCCGAACAAAACGAAAAATTATACATAATTGATTTTGAGTAATATTAAATAAATTTCAACTGACTTATGATATATTTAAAATATATTTGTTTAAATTATTTTCAATAAAAAAAATATGTCCATCAATCTGGAAAAGAAAACTGTATGGAAATAAGCCTAGATGAATTACTCTTAGTACACCTTCATGGTACAGTTTTAGGTTTTAGGACTGGCTTTACACAGGTTCGAACCCCCAACCCCATTCGGTGAGTTCTCTAAAATCGTGTCATTACAAATCCGCGTAACGACACGACTTGGCTATTTAATTACCGTTATAACCGCGGAGTGTCCCAGAACACCTGCAATAATTGTCCAGATGGGACAATATTGAGTTAGAATACTGACAGGTCATTCTCATTGGTTCGTTGGGTAATGGGGTTTAAAGCCTATCTACTATACGAGGGTCATTAAGGCTGCATGTCACCTGTTCACCACCACCCCAGAATACCTTAATCCCTCTAGGGTTATTAAAGCAAACTCTCGGTATGTATACACTGAGAGGTATACACCTCAGGCTGAATACACTGAGAGGTATACACCTCAGGCTGTATACACTGAGAGGTATACACTTCAGGCTGTATACACTGAGAGGTATACACCTCAGGTTGTATACATACCTTGTTAAATTCTTATTGCGTTATGTTATGCTTCTCCTCTTAGGGGTTGAGTGTATATACCCTGGGAGATATACATCTCACGGTATATATACCCTGGGAGATACACATCTCTCGGTGTATATACCCTGGGAGATACACATCTCTCGGTATATATACCCTGGGAGATACACATCTCTCGGTGTATATACCCTGGGAGATACACATCTCTCGGTGTATATACCCTGGGAGATACACATCTCTCGGTGTATATACCCTGGGAGATACACATCTCTCGGTGTATATACCCTGGGAGATACACATCTCTCGGTGTATATACCCTGGGAGATACACATCTCTCGGTGTATATACCCTGGGAGATACACATCTCTCGGTATATATACACTGTGACAACCATGCAGGTGAGTCATGGTTGAAGTCTACCCACGGTGCTGCCTGAAACTGTCGACTTGTCAAGAGAATGTCAGACATTATGCAGGTGAGAAGGCAACACAAGCGTCAGTGGAGGCAACACAAGCTCAAGAACAGGCAACACAAGCATCACAGCAGGCAACAGACGAATCACGGCAGGCAACAAGTGTCACAGCAGGCAACAGAGGCGTCACAGCAGGCAACTGAAGCGTCACAGCTAATACGCACCACCTGTCACCTGGAATTAAATTGTGACAAGAGACAGGTGCGCCTCCATCAGGAGGTAATCACGCTGTTGATAGGAGGGAGTGATGGTAGTAGTGGTGGTAGTGGTGGTGGTAGCAATTGTGGTGGTAATAGCAGTGATTATGGTAATGGTAGTTATGGAACTGATATTATCTCATTAGTTTTTGTGTCACGACCCCAGCCACACAAAAACAGATGTGCGTCCACATGTAGATTTTTTTTTTTAAATCCTCTGCCCGATGAAATAGGCCTAAGGGGATCTCGCAATTTAGGAGTTTTGGGTAAGCCATACACGCGTGCTGCTCCCGGCTTGTTGGGGCACAGGCAGAAACCTTCTTATCCGGGTGTGTGTGTGTTGCAAGACTTGTGATTTGCTGAAGAAAATTTTGGCTAACTTGCCTATAAATACATTATTATTATTATTATTATTATTATTATTATTATTATTATTATTATTATTATTATTATTATTATTATTATTGTTATTATTATGTGCGTCTACAATTATTATATTCAAAACCAAGCGCTAACCTAGAAATAAATTATAACCATACATTTTATAGGGGTGGACCAGTAAGCCGGCGGAAGGCTTCGGTCAGATGACCAAAAGTTCCAGCTGCGGGTCATCATATGACTCAAGAACCGCGTCAGAAAACATGTCCTGTTTCCTAACAAATCTTACCTGACCTAACTTTTCTATATTGTGAACGAATTAAAAGATGGCAGAGCATCGTTCACCTTGGAACTGTACGTTACCCAAAAACACATAACTCAGGAGTTGCCCTTTAAACCCACCTTGTTACTAAGGCACTTGTGCAACTCTGGGTATCTTTATTGTGGAGACGTGTCGTCAACCAGTGACTTTATCAGTCCAGTACAGAAGTTAATTGAAGGTGTTAAAAGTGTAGACAGTAGAAGACGAGGTAATCAGTCTCCCTGTCTAGATGATGCTCACCACCGTAGTCTTGTTGGTTACGAAACATAGGCAGGAAGATGAAGGCTTATATTATTGTCAGATGAGATGCAGTAGTCGAGGGCATAGTCAGCAGGCACTGGGAGAGTGCCACCCACTACCAGGAATCTAGACACAAGACCTCTCCAACCTTCTAGACACTATCAGTCTTAACCATTCGTGTGATATACCTGACAAGATTAAGAACACTAACATCAAGAACAAGGAACTCATCATTTATGACGTCACATGTTGCTAAACAAGGTAGCGTTGTATCTCGCTAAAAGGTCACCGATCATCTGAACTTTCTTCCTCTATCTAAGGATTTCCTCGACATTAATAAATATTCTCAAACTACTTTTGTGTCCCGTAGCTCAGTTGCTAGCGCACTCAGCTCAAAAACTGAGGTCCATGGTTAGATCCCCCGGTACGGGTGGAGACATTAGGACGTGACCTGCTGTTTCTGTTCACCTAACAGTAAAATAGGTACCTGGATGTTATTCGACTGGTGTGGATCGCATCCTGGGGACAAAATTGACCTAATATGCCCGATGTTACTGATGTCAGCTGTAAACGTTATAGATGTACTTGTAAAAATATACATTATTATTATTATTATTATTAAACATGTGTGTGTTTAAACACCCTTTACAATCCTCCGTGGGTACGTTTATACAATAATTTCGACGTATGAGTTAATTACTATATATCTACTGTATAATGTCTCATTGTACAGCTGTTTTATCCTTCACGTACTACATCACAAACTGTATCAGACTTTAAATAGTTTCAAACTATCACAACCAACACTCAAGAGGCCAAAATAGTCCACAAAGACGATGATAATTTTTCTGTCTAGCAAATAACAGCGACCAGAGAACTTATGTAAATATATTAACGTGGAGGTGTGAGTGTGTGAGGTGCTCACTCATGTCTGTTGGAGGTGAAGTGTAAGAGGTGTCTGTGCGAGGCGCTCACTCATGTCTGTTAGACGTGAAGTGTAAGAGGTGTCTGTGTGAGGCGCTCACTCATATCTGTTGGACGTGAAGTGTAAGAGGTGTCTGTGTGAGGCGCTCACTCATGTCTGTTAGACGTGAAGTGTAAGAGGTGTCTGTGTGAGGCGCTCACTCATGTCTGTTAGACGTGAAGTGTAAGAGGTGACTGTGCGAGGCGCTCACTCATGTCTGTTAGACGTGAAGTGTAAGAGGTGTCTGTGTGAGGCGCTCACTCATGTCTGTTAGACGTGAAGTGTAAGAGGTGTCTGTGTGAGGCGCTCACTCATGTCTGTTAGACGTGAAGTGTAAGAGGTGTCTGTGTGAGGCGCTCACTCATGTCTGTTAGACGTGAAGTGTAAGAGGTGACTGTGCGAGGCGCTCACTCATGTCTGTTAGACGTGAAGTGTAAGAGGTGCTGTGGAGGCGCTCACTCATGTCTGTTAGACGTGAAGTGTAAGAGGTGACTGTGTGAGGCGCTCACTCATTCTGTTAGACGTGAAGTGTAAGAGGTGACTGTGCGAGGCGCTCACTCATGTCTGTTAGACGTGAAGTGTAAGAGGTGTCTGTGTGAGGCGCTCACTCATGTCTGTTAGACGTGAAGTGTAAGAGGTGACTGTGCGAGGCGCTCACTCATGTCTGTTAGACGTGAAGTGTAAGAGGTGACTGTGCGAGGCGCTCACTCATGTCTGTTAGACGTGAAGTGTAAGAGGTGACTGTGCGAGGCGCTCACTCATGTCTGTTAGACGTGAAGTGTAGGAGGTGACTGTGTGAGGCGCTCACTCATGTCTGTTAGACGTGAAGTGTAAGAGTGACTGTGGAGGCGCTCACTCATGTCTGTTAGACGTGAAGTGTAAGAGATGACTGTGGAGGCGCTCACTCATGTCTGTTAGACGTGAAGTGTAAGAGATTCTGTGTGAGGCGCTCACTCATGTCTGTTAGACGTGAAGTGTAAGAGTGACTGTGGAGGCGCTCACTCATGTCTGTTGGACGTGAAGTGTAAGAGGTGACTGTGTGAGGCGCTCACTCATGTCTGTTAGACGTGAAGTGTAAGAGGTGACTGTGTGAGGCGCTCACTCATGTCTGTTAGACGTGAAGTGTAAGAGGTGACTGTGCGAGGCGCTCACTCATGTCTGTTGGACGTGAAGTGTAAGAGGTGTCTGTGTGAGGCGCTCACTCATGTCTGTTGGACGTGAAGTGTAAGAGGTGACTGTGCGAGGCGCTCACTCATGTCTGTTAGACGTGAAGTGTAAGAGGTGTCTGTGTGAGGCGCTCACTCATGTCTGTTGGACGTGAAGTGTAAGAGGTGACTGTGCGAGGCGCTCACTCATGTCTGTTGGACGTGAAGTGTAAGAGGTGACTGTGCGAGGCGCTCACTCATGTCTGTTGGAGGTGAAGTGTAAGAGGTGGCTGTGCGAGGCGCTCACTCATGTCTGTTGGACGTGAAGTGTAAGAGGTGACTGTGCGAGGTGCTCACTCATGTCTGTTGGAGGTGAAGTGTAAGAGGTGTCTGTGCTGGCGCTCACTCATGTCTGTTGGACGTGAAGTGTAAGAGGTGTCTGTGTGAGGCGCTCACTCATGTCTGTTGGACGTGAAGTGTAAGAGGTGACTGTGCGAGGCGCTCACTCATGTCTGTTAGACGTGAAGTGTAAGAGGTGTCTGTGCGAGGCGCTCACTCATGTCTGTTAGACGTGAAGTGTAAGAGGTGTCTGTGCGAGGCGCTCACTCATGTCTGTTAGACGTGAAGTGTAAGAGGTGACTGTGCGAGGTGCTCACTCATGTCTGTTGGAGGTGAAGTGTAAGAGGTGTCTGTGCAGGCGCTCACTCATGCTGTCTGTTGGAGGTGAAGTGTCAAGAGGTGTCTGTGCTGGCGCTCACTCATGTCTGTTGGAGGTGAAGTGTAAGAGGTGTCTGTGCTGGCGCTCACTCATGTCTGTTGGAGGTGAAGTGTAAGAGGTGTGTGTGGGAGAGCAACATCACCAACCCAGGATCCACTCTACACCGTGCGGTGCTCTCACTCACCCACACGGGCTAAACAACCTACAACAACAACAATAATAATAATTATAATTTAATTATACTACTATTACTACCACTTCTACTATTAATATTACTACTACTACTACCACTTGTACAACTACTATAACTACTACTACTATTACCATTATTATTTCTATTACTACTACTCTACTACTATTATTATTACTACTATTATTACTATTTCTATTACTACTTTTACTATTATTATTACTAATACTACTACTATTGCTGCTACTACTATTATTACTACTACTATTATTACTATTCTATTACTACTACTACTACTATTATTACTACTACTACTATTATTACTATTTATATTACTACTACTACTACTATTATTACTACTACTACTATTACTGCTATTATTACTACTACTATTATTACTACTTCTATCACTACTACTACTACTACTACTACTAATAATAATAATAAATTCTAAAGCTATATACAGTACAGGAAAATACATTAGTATACACAGTATTAAATGTATTTCTTCATGAATTATCATGCAAATGAGGAAGCGCTAAACCTGCAAGGCTCATACAACGCCTGGGAGGGGCAGAGAACATTGGCTTTGAGCCGAGAAAAGGGTAGCTACAATTTCCTGGATCAAAAACCCTCGAGCTAGAACGTTCCCCTGAACTAATCTGCCTGGACTTTCTACTCACTTCTGCAACACTGCAAGCTCCTGATGATGTGTTGATTGCAACACGAAAGGCCTAGAGCTATCATTCAACACCCCATGTGGTTGTTTTTGCATATATATTTCGTGCCGATTAGGTAAAACTTGCGATTTTGGCTTTAATAGCAACGCTTTTCTTGCCGAATAAGGCAAGCGAAAATTTCTTTATGCAATAATTTCGTAAAAATCATTCTGAACGGAAAACAATATATTTCATTGTGTTTGTTTATTAAATTATTGTAAATTTATCTAAAATATATTTAGTTGGATTAGGCTAAATTAAACTGCGCTTGCTTAATAAGGTTAGGTAAGTTTTTCTAAGGTTCTTTTGGTACAAAATTATTAATTTTTACATTAACATAAATGAAAAAATATATATATCTTTAAACGTATAAGAGAAAATTTTAAAAAAGAACTTATTTTTTTAAACGAGTTCCTGCTAACTGACCAGTTTTACCTATTCGGCACGACAATATATATATATATATCATACATACATACATACATACATACATACATACATACGTGTCACACTAGGGTAGAAAGTTTTCAGTAAACATTAATTAGAATCATTCAATACAAGTCTTGGACTTTCACTTCAGAATTAATGAGTTATTGAAAACCGTCAGTGTTTAATCGAAACTTTTTTTTTCCATTATACTTCGTTTTTGAGAATTCTACGAGCGATTCCAGAAATGTTCGTCCAGCAAGCACACGTACGAAACTGATTCTGCTTGGGTACGTGTTGTACTTTTTTTGTTTATTCTGAATTGTAAATAGACGAAGATCCCAGAAAATAGATACACTACTGTGACGCCAGTGAACAGGTGCACTGTGATAGCAGTGAACAGGTGCACTGTGATAGCAGTGAACAGGTGCACTGTGATAGCAGTGAACAGGTGCACAGTGATAGCAGTGAACAGGTGCATAGTGACACTAGAAAATAGGTGTATTGCAGTGACGCAAGTGAACAGGTGCACAGTGACCCCAGTGTGTGTGTGTGTGTACTCACCTATTTGTACTCGCCTATTTGTGGTTGCAGGGGTCGAGACTCAGCTCCTGGCCCCGCCTCTTCACTGACCGCTACTAGGTCCTCTCTCTCTCCCTGCTCCATGAGCTTTATTATACCTCGTCTTAAAGCTATGTATAGTTCCTGCCTCCACTACATCACTTGCCAGACTATTCCACTTCCTGACCACTCTGTGACTGAAGAAATACTTCCTAACATTCCTTCGACTCATCTGAGTCTTCAACTTCCAATTGTGACCCCTTGTTTCTGTGTCCCCTCTATGGAACATCCTGTCTCTGTCCACCTTATCTATTCCTCGCAGTATTTTGTATGTCGTTATCATGTCTCCCCTAACCTTCCTGTCCTCCAGTGTCGTCAGTGTGTGTGTGTGTTTACTCACCTATACGTGGTTGCAGGGACCGAGTCGCAGCTCCTGGCCCCGCCTCTTCGCTGGTCGCCACTAGGTCACTCTCTCCCTGCTCCAAGAACTTTATCATACCTCTTCTTAAAGCTGTGTAAGGATCTTGGCTCCACTACTTCACTCTCCAGATTATTGCCCTTCCTGACAACTCTAAGGCTGAAGAAACATTTCCTAACATCGCTATGACTCATCCGAGTTTTCAACATCCAGTTGTGACCCCTTGTTCAGGGGACAGGGACAGAATGACCCTGTCCACCTTGTCAATTCCTCTCAGTATTTTATAAGTCGTTATCATGTCCCCTCTATTCCTCTTGTCCTCCATTGTCGCCAAATTGAGTTTCTTAACCTTTCCTCGTAGGACAGACCCCTTAGCTCCAGGACTAATCTTGCTGCAAACTTTTGCACTTTCTGTAATTTCTTGACATGTTTGGTCAGGTGTGGGTTCCATACTGGTGCTGCATACTCCAGTATGGGCCTGACGTACACGGTGTACAGTGTCGTGAATGACTCCTTACTTAGATGTCGAAACGCTATGTTTTATTGCCGAAACGTTTCGTCTGCACAGCAGGCGAATATACCACGGGAGACTGAAGTAGTGGTAGTAGTAGGTGTAATGTGGTCAGTCCCTTAGGCTTGAACAGCCTATATTCATCGTGTGGTATGATTTACTCACAATGAATTCCATCGTCCACTTATCAGTCCATTCGATGAATTCATTCTAATCATTCTCTAGAGATTTAGTCATTTGTTTTTCTTATTTAATCTGAGATTTTTCCCATCATCCGCAAATATATTCACGTCCTTATTTTTATTTCTCCTGGTAAGTCATTTACATAAATTAAAAACCAAATTTGGGTCAAGAATGGATCCTCGTGTGTGTGTGTGTGTGTGTGTGTGTGTGTGTGTGTGTGTGTGTGTGTGTGACAGGGAGAGAGAGAGAGTAAGATTTGCATATGTTTTTCCTGCCCTACCCGCTTTTTCTGGCGTTGTGACCCATATCTTGAGGGCGTGGTGAGTAAGATAGAGTGGACCAGAGCAATACTGCTTTAAGACTACCATCAATATTGCTTAAAAAATACCATCAATATTGCTTAAAGAATACCATCAATATTGCTTAAAGAATATAACAATGATGCTTGAAGACTACCATCAATACTTCTTTAAGAATACTATCAATATTGCTTGAAGAATGTGACAATACTGTCTCAAGAAGGATAATATTGCTTGAAGACTACAAGTAATATTGCTTAAAGAATATGCTCACTATAATATATTCTCTTTTTAATTATAAGTTTCCCAGCAGAAAACATTATTTTGTTTACCATTTGTTGCCTCTGTGTGTGTGTGTGTGTGTGTGTGTGTGTGTGTGTGTGTGTGTGTGTGTGTGTATGTGTGTGTGTGTGTGTGTCTCAATATAATCACCTCCATCAGTGTTTTAATTCTTCTCACAAAAAAACTAAACCACTGGTAAAACAAGAGAGATCTCATGTATAATTTTAACAGAGTGATTATAGAGGGTAAAACTAGCTGAGGCAATTATACTCTCTCTCCATTGTGTAAGTTACTCAGTTATACCACATCCTCTACCACGATTTACATGGCTGATGGTGTGATTTACACTGTTGCTGGTATGATTTACACTTGCTGTGTGATTTACACTGTAGCTGTGTGATTTACACTGTTGCTTTGATTTACACTGTTGCTGGTGTGATTTACACTATTGCTGTGTGATTTACACCGTTGGTGTGATATACACCGCTGCTGGTGTGATTTACACTGTTGTGTGATTTATACTGTTATTGGTGTGATTTACACTGTTGCTGAGGTGATTTACACTGTTGCTGATGTGATTTACACTGTTGTTGGAGTGATTTACAAAGTTCCTGCTGTGATTTACACTGTTGCTGATGTGATTACATTGTTGATGTGATTTACACTGTTGCTGGCGTGATTTACACAGTTGCATGTGTGATTTACCTCTGCAACACAGTTGTCATCAAAGATTTGTTAAGTTATACCATGAATTAAGGAAAGATCGTAGACTTCACCTTACGAAACAGACAAAGCAAAATGCGATAGTAATTATGGACAAGGTAGATTATAGTGGAAAAATGAACATGTTATTAGAAGACGGAGGAACTTACGTGCCTCTTAATGACCCTAGTGTAGTCGATAGGCTTTAAACCCCATTAACTAACCAATCTTACACATATAACCCTCACACAGGAGAGAGAAACCTATGACGACGTTTCGGTCCAACTTTTACCATTTACAAGTCACACTTGTTCCAGTTACGGCATTGTGCCTTTATCTTCTTTCAATCAATCTTGATCTCGTAATTTCATGACGTCACACATGACCTGTCATTCTCTGAGCCTGACCTCTAGCTGCTCGTTTCGCCTTTCTCCTCTATACTTGACAAAGCCCAGCCCTTGAGCGAAACGTTCTATTAAAAAGGTGTCCCTGCTACCAGTGTCGATTTCCAGCGTCCCCATTACCCAGCAAGTCGTGTCCCCATTACCCAGCAAGTCGCACCCATTACTCCGGGACAGGCAGCAGCAGACTGCTACAGAGAGGTCATTAAGATTCACCTGGTGTGTGTCATAGCCTTTCAGACTCGCAACCCCTCTCAGATGGTCCATCACGGCCCTGCTGTCTGCTGAGACTCTCGCCCTTACGTGCCTAGTGACACCTGGCACTATCTTGGCCCTTAATGTGGCACTTGGACGTGTAAGGGGTAGTGGTGGTGGTGCCTTCATTGTGTTAGAGACACAATATTCAACTTCTCACGACTTTATTAAGTAATTAAAGCCAATGTGCTTTTTTATTTTTTACCATGGAACAAAAACACAAGCCGGATTTAAGTCACTTCTATATTATTATTATTCTCCGCAGGATATATACACAGAGAGGTGTGTATTTCTCAGTGTATATACACCGAGAGGTGTGTATTTCTCAGTGTATATACACCGAGAGGTGTGTATTTCTCAGTGTATATACACCGAGAGGTGTGTATTTCTCAGTGCAAATACATTGAGAGGTGTGTATTTCTCAGTGTATATACACCGAGAGGTGTGTATTTCTCAGTGCATATACACCGAGAGATGTGTCTTTCTCAGTGCAAATACATTGAGAGGTGTGTATTTCTCAGTGTATATACACCGAGAGGTGTGTATTTCTCAGTGCATATACACCGAGAGATGTGTATTTCTCAGTGCATATACACAGAGAGGAGTGTATCTCTTAGTGTATATATACACAGAGAGGAGTGTATTTCGCAGTGTATATATATACACACAGAGAGGAGTGTATTTCTCAGTGTATATACACACTGAGAGTTTGCATTAATCCCTATTTTAAATATTAAAGTGTTCTTGACTAGTGGTGAACAGGTTACAAGCAGCGTTAATGACACTTGAAGTAGTCCACACACTTTACACTACCAACCAATTAACATTATGCTCAATATAAACGCTTCGAAATGATTACATGTATTAGCTTTTAGCTCCGGGAAAAAGCTTCAGCATACATTAGCATTTCGCTCTGGGGAAAAGCAAGGAGAGTTTGCTGAAGATTACTCCGAGATGTTGACCTAAATCAGCCTGGGAGGAGGTCACCTCTCAACGAGACAATTGGAGCGCCTAGTCCATCAGGGGGTAATTACTGGTGGGTGATGATAAAGAGGACGATAAGCGTGCGGACCTTGCAATCAGGGGCAGCTTGTCAACTGCACACTACCAATTACACATACCTTATCTTTCTACCACTGGCCAATTATCAACCTCCTCTCGATCCACAGCAACTAACTGCTGAGAATAAATCAGTTCCGCCTCATCTGCAACAACCAACAACTCTTTACGTCACTCTCTCAGGTAGCTGGGAGGGAGCCTACAGCCTCAGCGTGCAAATGCAGCAGTTGCAAGACATTTGCAAGACATCAATTGCGGGACATTATCGCTGGCACACAGCTGGGAGCCTCTCACGTCTTGCTTGCTGGACAAGACAGACACTTCGACTCCATACCAGAGGCAATTTCCTTTTCAGACAACTAGAAGGTAAACAATCGTAAATCTTTAAACCGTGAAATTCAAATGAACTAGGCATTAAGTATGTTTATTTTTCTTGTTGTTATATTGGTCTTAACACAGGCAGAGAGAGAGAGGGAGAGAGAGACAGAGAGAGAGAGAGAGAGAGAGAGAGAGAGAGAGAGAGAGAGAGAGAGAGAGAGAGAGAGAGAGAGAGAGGTCTTGCTTCCAGGCAATATTACCAACACAGGTACAAATAAAAGGTGATCGTAAGTGAAGTCACCAGCCAAGGAACGCACCAGGAGCAACAAAGGTTTGTCAGGAAACAGGATTAGTGTTTCCTGAAGCGGATCTTCGTCATATGATGACCCGCAGCTGGAGGTTTTGGTCATCTGACCGAGGCCTTCCCCTGGCTTACTGGTCCACCCCTTTAAAAATTATGGTTATAAGAGTGAGCAACAAAGTCAAAGGCAAACACCAAGGGAAGTTTTTTCTGAGTACCTGTATAATCCACAACTAATATTTGCAATACAGAGTGCAATGAAGCAGCAGTGTAGGCAGATACCATACCAATGAGAATTACAATAACTGAGAGAGCAAAGCGACTTCAAGTCATTTCTATATGTACTCAACCTGCTAGTGAGAGACTGACTCCAGACATGGGTATAAGTACAATGTCAATTCAACTGGAGTCAACCCTTCATCCTGAATGGTTGTTTCCCTTAGCAGCCACTCACAACTGCACCGCCATAACTGGTGGTTCGCCTAGTACAGAGGCAATGCAACAAGTGGTTGCATTGCCAGATAAACTGCACTGTGCTGGGCGCACACCACAAACAGTAACTAAACTTCAAGGGTTAATAAAGTTGTCTTAGTTTCCCTCCCACAGAAGGTTGAGCAGATCTATAACCCACTATGATAACATTAACGTAGATAAGCACATTTACGGAGCAACTTGCAGTGTGAACAGACTGATGTTGTGGTAGCCAGGCTTAGGCTTGGTTACAAGTACTGACTGATGTTGTGGTAGCCAGGCTTAGGCCTGGTTACAAGTACTGACTGATGTTGTGGTAGCCAGGCTTAGGCTTGGTTACAAGTACTGACTGATGTTGTGGTAGCCAGGCTTAGGCCTGGTTACAAGTACTGACTGATGTTGTAGCAGCCAGGCTTAGGCTTGGTTACAAGTACTGACTGATGTTGTGGTAGCCAGGCTTAGGCTTGGTTACAAGTACTGACTGATGTTGTGGTAGCCAGGCTTAGGCTTGGTTACAAGTACTGACTGATGTTGTGGTAGCCAGGCTTAGGCTTGGTTACAAGTACTGACTGATGTTGTGGTAGCCAGGCTTAGGCTTGGTTACAAGTACTGACTGATGTTGTGGTAGCCAGGCTTAGGCTTGGTTACAAGTACTGACTGATGTTGTGGTAGCCAGGCTTAGGCTTGGTTACAAGTACTGACTGATGTTGTGGTAGCCAGGCTTAGGCCTGGTTACAAGTACTGACTGATGTTGTGGTAGCCAGGCTTAGGCTTGGTTACAAGTACTGACTGATGTTGTGGTAGCCAGGCTTAGGCTTGGTTACAAGTACTGACTGATGTTGTGGTAGCCAGGCTTAGGCTTGGTTACAAGTACTGACTGATGTTGTGGTAGCCAGGCTTAGGCTTGGTTACAAGTACTGACTGATGTTGTGGTAGCCAGGCTTAGGCTTGGTTACAAGTACTGACTGATGTTATGGTAGTCAGGCTTAGGCTTGGTTACAAGTACTGACTGATGTTGTGGTAGCCAGGCTTAGGCTTGGTTACAAGTACTGACTGATGTTGTAGTGGCCAGGCTTAGGCTTGGTTACAAGTACTGACTGATGTTGTAGTGGCCAGGCTTAGGCTGGGTTACAAGTACTTCTGGCAGTCTGGCAGACACACAGGTATATTAACCTATGTGATATGTCAAGGTATCTTATTAATGACAACAAGCATGTTTACACTCTGATGTAACAAACTGCTAAATCTTTTTTTGGGCCTAGTTTCTAGGCCTTTTGTGTATCCATATGCGCTACTATCCATAGGATGGATATGGCGTGCACAATAAACTAGCCACTTAGGAGACAAAATCTAAAGAAAAATTAAATTTCAATCAAGACAGCATCGCCTCCCATCACCATATTGTAGAACGGAGCACAAAACACAACGCCAACACCACAGCATAGCACTATCACCACCACAACACACCATAACACCACAACACCATAACACCAACAACACTCACTACCACGATACAAACATATTTTTATCCTCCATGTCTGCTAGCGACCAACCCGCCACTCCTCCCTCTGCATACATGAATAGAAATGAACAACAAGGGTCACTCTTCCCTGCCCCCTTAATCTCTGTCAGCCTTCTTCAGTCCCCATTCAGTCCCTATCAGCCCTCTTCAGCCCTTAGAATTCTCTTGTCAGTCCTTTCTTAACTTTTCAGCATAAGCTACACCAATGTATTTATTTTTTAAGTAGCGTATATCGTGTCATTACGATTTCGTGAGTCAGCGTATATGTATCTTTTATCTAAAGTAGCGTATATGTATCTTTTATCTAAAGTAGCGTATATGTATCTTTTATTTAAAGTAGCGTATATGTATCTTTTATCTAAAGTAGCGTATATGTATCTTTGATCTAAAGTAGCGTATATGTATCTTTGATCTAAAGTAGCGTATATGTATCTTTGATCTAAAGTAGCGTATATGTATCTTTTATCTAAAGTAGCGTATATGTATCTTTTATCTAAAGTAGCGTATATGTATCTTTTATCTAAAGTAGCGTATATGTATCTTTTATCTAAAGTAGCGTATATGTATCTTTTATCTAAAGTAGCGTATATGTATCTTTTATCTAAAGTAGCGTATATGTATCTTTTATCTAAAGTAGCGTATATGTATCTTTTATCTAAAGTAGCGTATATGTATCTTTTATCTAAAGTAGCGTATATGTATCTTTTACTAAAAGTTGAGAATTTGATCAGAAATGTCTTGACACCGTATTGAATCGTATTACAGATCTGAGTAGAGAAAATCTGCTATACTTAGCCTTTGTTTATATTATACACCATACATATGTATTAAAATCTATATATTTGTATATAATTTAGGATTTATATTATAGAAACTGGCTAAAACTAATCAAAACCGCTAAGATCTGATTTCAGTTTATGAACTGGTTATTGTATAATACAATGAAGGAATGTATTATTGTATGTCTTGATTAATACTGTGTGTATGGTGGCTGCTGGTCACGTGCTTCGTATCACACGTCCACTGACATTTAAACCGACTGAAATTACAGTGGTAATATCGAACTTTTTTTTTTTTTTTTTTTTTTTTTTTTTTTTTTTTTTTTTTTTTTTTTTTTTTTTTTTTTTTTTTTTTTTTTTTTTTTATCTAAAGTAGCGTATATGTATCTTTTATCTAAAGTAGCGTATATGTATCTTTTATCTAAAGTAGCGTATATGTATCTTTTATCTAAAGTAGCGTATATGTATCTTTTAGCTAAAAATTGAGATTTGTCAGAAATGCTTGACACCGTATTGAATCGTACAGATCTGAGTAGAGAAAATCTGCTATACTTAGCCTTTGTTTATATTATATACACCATACATATGTATTAAAATCTATATATTTGTATATACTTTAGGATTTATATTATAGAAACTGGCTAAAAACTAATGCAAAACCGCTTAACATCTGATTTCAGTTTATGAACTGGTTGATTGTATAATACAACTGAAGGAATGTATTAGTTGTATGTCTGCTGATTAATACTGTGTGTATGGTGGCTGCTGGTCACGTGCTTCGTATCACACGTCCACTGACATTTAAACCGACTGAAATTACGAGTTAAATAATCGAACTTAAAGTTGGTGGAAGCCTCACATGTTCGTTTGACTTCACTGAACTTAATAAAAACCATCGTTTGGCTTCACTGAACTTAGTAAAAACCATCGTTTAGAACTTGTTTACCCTAAAATGAATTAAGAATTGTATTATTTTTTTTTACACTAAATTGAATAAAGATTATTTTTCATTTGTACGCTAATACAGTCAAATACAGAGGCAGTCTCTGTATTTGAGCGAAGTAGCCTACTGTGTGGGCGAAACGTTCAATCTTGTCGGTATTTTATACATTTCCCAAACTATACGAAGAGTTCTGGTTCAATATATACACTGAGGTGAATGTTTTATCAGTATACATACACAGAATTTAATCTCTATTTAAGGGATTAAAGTGGGGTGGTGAACAGGTGTCACACATCCTTAACGACCCTCGTGTGGTCGACAGGTTTCAACAACCAATTAACCAACCAACCAGTTTGGTTTAAAAGTATGTGGTCAGCCGTATGGTCACTTTGTTTAATATTATGAGGAATAATATAAAGTATAATAACAATAATGGTATAACCCACGAGGCCTGGTCATCGACCGGGTCGTGGGGGCGTTGACCCCCCCGGAACACCCTCCAGGTATACTCCAGGTATGTGATATGTCAAAGCATCTTATAGTATAAATACTGACAGAAATACTGACAATATGTTAGGGCAAAGGACTCATTAGCAACTAAGACGGTTATTACGGCGACGTTTCGCTCTCCAGGAGCTTTCTCAATCATAATGTTAATGATATACAACACAGACATGTTGATGAATAAGACACATGTGCAACACGTGGATATCTTTATTGAAACGTTTCGCCTAAAAAGCAGGCTTCTTGAGTCTGTATTCGACTGAGGAAACCTGTATAGGCGAAACGTTCCAGCGATAAAAAATAAACAAATATTGAACATGTCTTATCAAGCTTTATCAAGCTAATGCAAACAACAGGACACAGAGTATGAAGGGACCCTGGTGAAAGGAACCTGGTGAAGGGAACCTGGTGAAGGGAACCTGGAGAAGGGACCCTGGAGAAGGGACCCTGGTGAAGGGACCCTGGTGAAGGGACCCTGGTGAAGGGAACCTGGAGAAGGGACCCTGGTGAAGGGACCCTGGGGAGACGCAGACTGAACTCTCCAGTAATTTGAACCCTTTATTTTTCGACAACAAACTCTGTTTTCCCATCAGCGCCGTCTTGGCGAACCTGTACATACAATACCCTGAAACTGAACCTGTACATACAATACTCTGAAACTGAACCTGTACATACAATACCCTGAAACTGAACCTGTACATACAATACCATGAAACTGAACCTGTACATACAATACCCTGAAACTGAACCTGTACATACAATACCCTGAAACTGAACCTGTACATACAATACCCTGAAACTGAACCTGTACATACAATACCCTGAAACTGAACCTGTACATACAATACCCTGAAACTGAACCTGTACATACAATACCCTGAAACTGAACCTGTACATACAATACCCTGAAACTGAACCTGTACATACAATACCCTGAAACTGAACCTGTACATACAATACCCTGAAACTGAACCTGTACATACAATACCCTGAAACTGAACCTGTACATACAATACCCTGAAACTGAACTTTTCGCCAACATTGTGACCAACATTACCAGGGAGCGCTTCATAAACGACTTCCTCGTAATCACTCCCCAACGTTTCGGAGTTCAGAATTGAACAGAGATATCTCCACGAAGTTGAACTGACATTCCAGTTCACACTTGAAGACGCCACTGTAAGTATTTTTATTACGAAGTTCTTAAGAGCATACGGATATTAAGAGCACATACACACACATACAGACACACACACACACATACACACACACATACAGACAGACAGACAGACACACACACAAACACACACACACACACACACACACACACACACACACACATATATATATATATATATATATATATATATATATATATATATATATATATATATATATATGTCGTGCCGATTAGGTAAAACTGGTCAATTAGCAAGAACTCATCTAAAATTAAGTCCTTTCTAAAATTTTCTCTATAAGTTTAAAGATATATATTTTTCATTTATGTTAATGCAAAATTTATAATTTTGTACCAAGAGAAACTTTGAAAACCTAAACTTATTACAACTTAATAGCCACAATTGATGGATAACACATCGACCGGCGAGACTGATTCCTAAACCAACTCTACAACTTTCTACGATTGATGATGAAGCCACTGTGCGAAACGTTTCTAAGCCAAACTACAATTATAATATTTTAGATACTTTAACAAATTTTCACTTGTCTTATATGGCAAGGTGAGCGTTGCTATTTAAGCCAAAATCGCACGTTTTACCTAATCGGCACGACATATATATATATATATATATATATATATATATATATATATATATATATATATATATATATATATATATATATATATATATATATGTATACAGAAACAGCCACTGTGAAAAAATAGTGAACTTCCGAACGCTTTCGTGATTTCTGACAAAGCACATAACACCTTAAAATTCCAGGCCTACAGGAAGCCTACAAGCAACAATGACCTTACACTTCTTCTCCTGTCAAGGTACTAATACAAGGCATCATCATCATCGGCTTTTTCTTGAGAGATTATCACATTTGCAGCCCCGAGTTTCTTGATGCGTGATGCTCCTCCAAGCATCAAACCTTCACTGAGCTGCAATATCCTTCCTTCAAACACTGCAAGAAAGGAGTCATTCACGTCATCAATTATCCACGCACTGCCATCACATTCAACAAAGTTATCATCCTTCCTAACAGCCAAATTACCCTGAAACGTCCTCAAAGCACCGCACAAGGCAACAACAGAGTCGTCATAGCAATGAGCACATCCATCAAAGACCTCACTTGAACCTTGAACCAGTCAACGCAGCCGACAGAAGCGGAACTCTCACGTTTCCAGAGATATGGGTAGCACCGAAGTGGGACTCATACATGTCCAGAGTCACTGGTAACACAGTAGTGGAGGCAGGTGCGAGAAATTTCCTGCCGGCATGTGAAATGTTCCACAAGAAATTAATGAGGAGTTGAACATGCCAGACTAGACCTGCTATTTACTCTGAATGACTTCGACATAGAAGGAATGAAATAGAAAGTAAACTCTTGGGAGTCAGGAGGTCACAGTGACAAGTTCTGAGTACCTAGAAGGAGAACAAGTGAACAAGAGAAAAAAGAGGCAAATAAACCAAATAACAGAAAATAAGGCAATGGTAATTTTTTTAGCGATAAATCAATAAACGAGGTGTAGTTGAGATATAGTAGTCAAATAGTGTAGTTGAGATACAGTAGTTAAACAGTGTAGTTGAGATACAGTAGTTAAATATTGTAGTTGAGATATAGGTAGTCAAATACATGCTGGAACAGTGCCACGAGGAACTGGCACTGTATTAGCATTGTAGGGAAAACCAGCAGACATAATGTGAGATATAATGAAAGACATAATGTGAGACATGTGAGACAAGGTGAAAGAGAACATGTAAAGTCAAAACAGTGCCACAACTGCTCCACAGTCATGTAAACAGTGCCACAACTGCTCCACAGTCATGTAAACAGTGCCACAACTGCTCCACAGTCATGTAAACATTCTAGGAAAACAAATGTGAAGGACCAGGTAATAAGATTAAAACTAATTAAACCATAGCTAGGTGCATGATCAAGACACATGTGCAACACCCGAGTATCTTTATTGGTAATAAAGATACCAGGGCAGCAACCACGACTGGTTCACCTGCGCTGAGCTCACTGAAGATAGACATTTAGGAAGACAAGAGTCGTGTACTAGAAGGTAACGACAATGTAACTAAAAAAAATGCTAAAAAAATATTTGGAAGAATAATGGAATTGATAAAAATTTTGGAGATACGTAAAAAAAAAGAGAAAAAAAGAAGAAGATAAAATGCTAGGGTGATAAATCCTCTTTTTGGATACTGAGAGATGAAAGTGAAGACCCGTGTGAACCAATAACAATAATTACTAGACACAGGTAACGCAATCTAAGGCACCATGGGGAACATCACATGCTTAAGAAGACGCAATGCATAGCAGGTCAACGCATCATGCAACGATTGCTAACGCATTCTAGCGCATTGAGGCAATAACACACACACACTGACACACACACACTGACACACACACACACACACACACACACTGACACACACACACACACTGACACACACACACACACACTGACACACACACACTGACACACACACACACACACACACACACGAGGGCCTCTTTCACTGCAGGACCGTTCACTGATCCATCAACCTCAGTGAAAATGACAGGTTAAGCAAGCAGGAAACATTAGCCTAATGACCAGCTTCAACCACCACCACCACCACTTGCTACAACCACAACCACCATCTGCCAAGCTCGACAACAACCATCGCCTACCTACGTATATCTGCTACAACCATCACCACCCCCTAGCGGCGCCTGACACAATCACAGTCTGCCAACCACAACTACAACCTGTCACCACCACCACCTGTCAATTTTGACAATCATAACCGCCCCCTGTCATTCTCAACAACAATTACAACCAAGACCACCCCATCTTGACACAACCAGTTAACATTAACCACAACTATCACCTGTAAACATCAACAATCACCTACCAGCCTCTTCTCACCTACAACCACTTCCAACACGATCACAATCGTCACTTGTCTATATTAATCGCAACCACTATCTGCCTATATCTACAACCACAACCTTCCTATATCATCTACCACCACCAGCCAACATTAACCACAACAGGTCTTGAACAGCAAAACACAGTTATGGATGTGTACTTAACAACTGCCACCTTAATAAATACAGTAACTGGGAAGAAATAAATCATGACTTTAGTGGACAGTACTGTAAAGACAGCACGAGTAACATGATTTTTTAACGTGTATTGAGAGGACGAGCTCAGTGGCACCAGAGGTAGTGTTCCACGCACATACCATTAAGAAAATAGAAGAGAAAAAGCAGTTTAGAAAGAGAGAGGTGTTTCCTCTTCAGGCGAAGACGAAGAATCACACTTTCTGAAGGGTGAAAAGAGATACTGGTTAGAAAGATGGAAAATACTGAAATAAAATTGAATGCTTCAAAGTCCAGGAGGAACAAAAGCAGCACAAACTCACTCATGAAATTGAAAACTCAGAAGTATATTTTTCCTCATATGCAAAATTTAGGGCAAAAACCACATCCAGTATTGGATTCTTGCTTAAAGGAGATGGAACTTACACCGACGACAACACAGACATGAGTGAAATACTGACGTCACAATATGTTCGTGCTCAGCGAGTCGATAGTCAAACAAAAGAGTGACAATCCAGATGTTTTTCCACTAGTAAAACCTGAAACTCTGGCATCTCCAAAATATCCGTGATAACCTTAACCTTACTCGACGCTGAAGAAGCCATAGATAGTAGGCTCTTGCACCCAGGCCTAGACTCATGCAACTCCATATTCATTAAAAACTGACCAAAGAAAAAACTAAGTGGGATTGAGTCCCACTTCACAAAAATCCAGATGTTCTTCTGTGAACTCTTTTGGAGGCCTAGCCCCTAGGCCTTTCGTGTATCCATATGCTCTTGCTCTACCCTCCACAGGATGGATATGGGGTGCACAATAAACTAGCCACTTCGGTGGTAAAATCTAAATCTAATCCACAAAGATAGTAGCAAAGCCATAGCAAAAACCTAAAGACCGGTAGCAATGACGTCCCTCATTATCTAAATCTTTGAGTTTTAAGAAGATTACTAAACACATAGAACTAAAATACTTGCACAACTCAAGGTCGCCCTTGCCTTTTGCAATTGCTGGACCATTACAACATGATCTTGGATACACTAGAAGACACTACACAGACCTTACAAAAACCGTCGACAGGTGCTGTCATGGTGATTGGGCACAAAATACGTGCAAAGGAATAACTGGAAAAGTGGAAAGATAGATTTTTAATTTTCTAAAAAATTAGGTAAAAAAGAGTAATAGTTATGAAAGTACAATCAGAAGCTGTCACGGTGCAAAGCTCTGCTGCTCAAGGCACAGTGCTCACCCTAATTCCACTTCACATTCTCATATCTGATACCTCTAGCAGTATCAGTTCTTGCAATATCAGCTCCAGCAGTACCAGCTGCAGCGGTAACAGCCGCAGCAATATCAGCTGCAGCAGTACCAGCATAGCACTGTATATTCCTTTGCAAATATTAGAATTTGTATAACAGTTACATCAGGACACAACAAGTGTAGAGGCTGATATTAATTAAGTCTTCAAGTGGGACACAAAACAATATAATATTCAGAGAAGACAAATTTCAATTACTCTACCCAAAAAAATAATTAAAAAATGAAAGAGTGTATAAAATAAAGTTTAACATTCAGTAGAGAGGAAGAGGAATGTGAGAGACTTAGAAGTGATAATGTAAGGATAACTAGAAGCTTCAGAACAAGAGATCCAAGACCAATGATAATACTCAAAGTTATTTGTGCTCTAAAGAATGGAATAATTATGTACACTAACAAACCACTTTTAAAGAAGTGAAGTCGTAGAGCTGGAGAATGTAGGAAGAACCTTAACTGTCTGTGTACATTCAGTCAAGTTACTGGGAACACTTGAAGTTTTCTCAAGTGTACTTCATGGATCATAGGCAAAAAACATGCATCGTAATTTACAAATGGAAAATTCTGGAGGGATTAGTCCCAATCTGCACACCGAAATCACTCCCTAGGAATGCAAGAAACCAGGCAGATGGTGCAGAACATCCTTTCTAAAAGCACATGTGCCATGAGTACACTATGAAGTAACTTAGTAAGGAGGATGGGACCACCCGCCCTTCATACGTAAGGGCAATTATCAACAGACCCCCGACTGTCTTTAAGAGAGAAGATGACATCTTCCTGAAGTCAGATCTTGATCAGTCAACTTGTGGTGCGTGTGTCATCAGGTAACCACCACCTGTCAGTAATAACCCAACCCCCACCACCACCACCACCACCACCACCAGCCTATATTAACCACAACCACCACCAGCCTATATCAACCACAACCACCACCAGCCTATATCAACCACAACCACCATAAACACCACCACCTCCAGGTCACGGACCGGGCCGCGGGGGCACTGACCCCCGAAACCCCCTCTAGGTACACCTAGAGGTGGTATACCCCTCCAGGTATACCACCACAACAACTTCGCCTAGTTTCTAAAAACCTGAAAGTGGATAATTTGATTTTTTACAAATGATGATGAGCGACTTGTTTAAAAGGAGCTGCAATACGTCTATGAATTTCCTCTTTATCGACTGCCTCGTCTCGCCCACCATGAGGGACCTAAAGGTCGAGATGTCGACTACGCCGAGGTGACACTGAGAGGCGAAGGGGAATATAGACCTTGTGGGAGGGTGAGGCTTACCACTCTCTTGCCCTCAACACTCAACCTTAAGATATACTTGAGTCATAAGAGAAGAAAGTGAGAAGAATATCTCGAGGCTTTAATTTCTCTCAATCATATTTAAGACTTGTGGTGTGTCTGTCGTAACCAACAGTGGAGGGGAAGGGGGAGGGGAAAGAAGGAAGGGAAAGGAAAGGGGAAGAGAAGGGATAGGGAAGATGGATGGAAGGGAAAGGGGAAGGGAAAGGAAGAGAAGGGGAGGGAAGGGAAGGGGAAGGAAAGGAGAAAAGGGGGAGTGGTGATGGGTGTGGTGATCATCCGTCATCCAGAGTGGTGATGGGAGTGGTGGTCATCCGTCATCCAGAGTGGTGATGAGTGTGGGGTCATCCATCATCCAGAGTGGTGATGAGTGTGGGGTCATCCATCATCCAGGGTGGTGATGAGTGTGGGGGTCATCTGTCACCCAGAGTGGTGATGAGTGTGGGGTCATCCATCATCCAGAGTGGTGATGAGTGTGGGGTCATCCATCATCCAGAGTGGTGATGAGTGTGGGGGTCATCCATCATCCAGAGTGGTGATGAGTGTGGGGTCATCCATCATCCAGAGTGGTGATGAGTGTGGGGGTCATCTGTCACCCAGAGTGGTGATGAGTGTGGGGTCATCTGTCACCCAGAGTGGTGATGAGTGTGGGGTCATCCATCATCCAGAGTGGTGATGAGTGTGGGGTCATCCATCATCCAGAGTGGTGATGAGTGTGGGGTCATCAATCATCCAGAGTGGTGATGAGTGTGGGGTCATCCATCATCCAGAGTGGTGATGAGTGTGGGGTCATCCATCATCCAGAGTGGTGATGAGTGTGGGGTCATCCATCATCCAGAGTGGTGATGAGTGTGGGGTCATCCATCATCCAGAGTGGTGATGAGTGTGGGGGTCATCTGTCACCCAGAGTGGTGATGAGTGTGGGGGTCATCCGTCACCCAGAGTGGTGATGGGTGTGTCTTCCATCTATCTCCAGACACACTGTCTTCTCCATCTATCTAACTGTCTATTTACTCATCTATCTTCCTCACACGTGTATTATCTACCTTCGGTCATCACGACCTTCTCCAGCCATCTATCCCTAGCACTCAGGTGCTCTATCCTCTCTCTCTCTCTCCTCTCTCTCTCCTCTCCTCTCCTCCACCTTCTCTTCCTCATTACCTCATTTTCTTCCCACTTGGCTGAGGTCAAGATGGCAGGAGATGACCCCAGACGCCGTCCAGATAAAAGGTCAGTCCTGCCGTAGATCTCAAAAAGGTCACGGAAGCTGCAGTACACAGCCAGACAGGACTTTCACCTTTTAAAAGCTATGCGAGATTTTTCAAGAAAGGTAATCAGGTAGATAGTCACAATACCATAGCTGCAACACTTTCCCACAGAAACATTAATTATGGCAACGTTTCGCTCCTTCCTACACCATTGTTAAGTTGTAAGTGAAATGGTAAATTCTGTGGTTCTCGCTTAAGAACCACAGCAGAAGACCCAATATTCATACAAGCACAAGGCAAACTTTGCTGTAGGCCTACCGGTCAAAGTAAACCGGGTCCGACCTAAATTCATTTGAGTTTAAATGTAAATCAGGAAACGGGTGGGGTTTGAAACCATGGCGAGTGACTGCTACAACTCACAGGCCAGTGCGTTAACCACTGGACCAGCTGGCTACAATAAGATTCATCCAACTAGGTATATTTCTACACACCATAGGGAGGTTATCATGGGCCACCACTGTGACCACAAATGCAGTTTTTTGAGACGAATCCCACACCAGCGTGGCTGTGTGGTGCTCTAGCTCAGGGTCCTTCAAAGCAACCAACATGAATTACGAAGGACTGATGTCCTTGGTGGTATTGGAGATTACTGTGACGTCCATATTGGACTTCCAGAGAGGGAGTGTGATGTGGACAGCTGTCTGACCAGTGGGTAGAGAATTACGCCTTTTAACTTCAGTGTTTTCCCCCCCGAAAGAAAAGACGTAGCAAACGGAACGGAATTCTTCCTCAAAGTATTCCCACCTGCAAATTCTGTGACAGAAGAAGTGTATGAGATCCTTTATTTTGCTGAGTTACTATAATATTCTACATTTGAGCAACTGACCCTTCTTCAAGGATCAACTGTATGGATTGTTCCACCATGGTGAGTCTGTTACAGAACTCTACAAGACTGATGAGTATATAACCTGCATAGTGCAGCCAGGTGAAAAGTGTGATGTCAGTAGTGTTCATTACCAGGTGTTCCATGTAGAAACTGGCCGCCAGGCTCAATCAAGGGGAACACCCATGATCATACCAAATATTGCTGTTAATGGGAAGAGTCGTTGAAGGAAAAGGATGTAAATTTAAGGCATTCAATAAGGGAGATGAAATCTTGGAAGGATGAAGGTAAATCCATTCTCAGAAATAATTCTGAGAATGGATTTTTACATGAGTATTTCCAAAATCTACAGACCATCAACCAGCAGACCCAAAAGCTACAGACCAAGCTGCAGACCCAAAAACTGTAGACCACCAAGCTGCAGACCCAAAAGATGTAGACCCAAATACTTCATACAGCGAACAACGCAGGAAAGGCCCATAGAATAGTCAAAGATAAAGCAATTAAGGTGAAAGCGTTTACAGATTAGGAAGTGGTGGTGTTATACAACTTCTCCCTTGGGTAGTTAAGGTGGTTATGGTGTCATATTGGGTCATTAAGGCAGCTCGGGGAGTATTGGGTCGTTCAGACGACTGTAATTACATAGTAGGTAGTTAGGGGTAGACAAGGACGTGCTGGGTAGATTTGGCGTGGGTAATGACAGACCTGGAGCTCCGGGGAGCACTGAGAGAGAGAGAGAGAGAGAGAGAGAGAGAGAGAGAGAGAGAGAGAGAGAGAGAGAGGGAGAGAGAGAGAGAGAGAGAATATTAATTAGCGCAGCGCCGTCAGTGAAGGAGCAAATTAGTACCCTGAAACGGATTATTAATAACGGGTTACGCAATGGATTACAGGAGATTGCGTAGTAGAGATTTCGGGACCAAGTGCTGCCTGGAGACAGTGAGGGCAAGTTGCTCCAGGTAAACACGGAGATCTCTTGCCCACAAGCTCTCACTGAGACAACGTTTTGCTCTGTGTAGAGCTGTATCGATTCAACGCTTGATAAAGCTCTACACGGCGAAACGTTGTCCCAGTTAAAAGCTTGTTCTGCAGCGTATCTTTCTTAGCTCCTCAGAACGCTGATTAAAGGTGATATATTACAGTTGAGAACATTAATTACAGGTAATACATAACAGGTGAGGATTACAGAAGACGAGATAACCCAAATAATGTGTTTTATTCATTACAATTAAAAAAACATATGTATGCATGTTGTATACTGGATATTGTCACTTGTCAAAAGTCGTAATAACAGAACGGGCGAGGAATCGAAGCTATGAGAGGCGAGACTTACATTTGACAGGCAAGGGAGACAGGGACGGGGTTAAGACAGGAAGAAAAAGTAGTAGTGGTAGAGGTAACTCTGGTAGTAGTTGTAGTAGAAGTAGTAGTAGTAGTAGTATAGTAGTAGTGGTGGTAGTGGTAGTGAAAAGTAGGAGGGGGGGGGTGTAGATTTTGCCACACGAGATAGAAAGAGGAGAGAAGGGAGGCAATAGTAGTAGTAGTAATAGTAGCAGTAGAAAAGGTAGAAGCAGAAATAGTAGTAAAAGAGTGGTAGTCGTAGTAGTAGTAGAAGTGGGTTAAGTTTAAGGACAAGAAAAAGGAGCCCTGCAGGAGATCTGAGGACCCACAAGGGGTAGGAAAAACAGGACAGAATACACTGGGTGGAAGAAAGGAAAAGCAAATAAAGAAATAATGAAAATAAAATATGAAAGGAGAAGAGGTGGGAGAAAGAAGAAGAAGAAAGGATCAGATCAAGTCACGAATATTCTAACTAGTTGGATTAATCCTACTATCAGATCCAGCTGGTCCAGTGGTTAGCGCACTGGCCTGCGAGTTTCAGGACTCGCCTGCCTTGGGTTCGATCCCAGCCCATTCTGTGTTTTCTGTTCTGAATCCTGATGATGCCAAACTTTAGCTTGGTGTGGCACTGCTTCTGTCGGTATAAACCTTGGTGACAAATGTCCACAAGTTGGTCTAAAAAGACACGTGAACAAACACTAAGACTTGTTTATTAGAAAACGTTTCGCTCTTGGGACCTTGACCTCTTCTAACATACACAGGTTTAAAACACAGTACATATATCAGAAGTGTGTTAAACGTGATCAAGGTCCCAGGAGCGAAACGTATTCTAATAAACATGTCCTAGTGAATTCGATAAAGTTTTTTTTTTTTTTTTTTGCATTCTATACATTTTCGGCAGAAAAAAAGAAAGGGGAGAAAGAAAGTGGGAATAAAGGGAAGGTAAGGAGTAGGGGGTTGGAAGAAGTGGGCAATTAAGAGAAGGAAGGGATGGGGGGAGAGAGGGATGGGTGGAAGGGAGGGAGGGATGGGAAAGGGGGGGGGTGAGGGTGAGAGGTAGAAGGGAAGATGAAAGTTGAACAATGAACAAGAACAATTAACTCAAGAAAACAAGTTGAACAGTTTGTTCTTCTGATTGCTTGTTGAAAGTTGACTGCCGAGTGTAGGGAGGGAGGGGGAGGGAGAGGAGGGAGTCTGAGGGAGGGGAAGGGAGAGAGGTGTATCCGTGGAGGTAGGGATAGTGTGTTGGAAGGATACTGAATGTGGAGAGAGAGAGACAGTGTTACAGGTTCAATTGGTGTAAACTAATGTTTAAAATTATCATTAAGGTCGCCTTCATCAGGTTTAAGCGAGTGCTCCCTGACCAGTCTCAGGCAACACCAAGTGCTCCCTGACCAGTCTCAGGCAACACCAAGTGCTCCCTGACCAGTCTCAGGCAACACCAAGTGCTCCCTGACCAGTCTCAGGCAACACCAAGTGCTCCGTGACCAGTCTCAGGCAACACCAAGTGCTCCCTGACCAGTCTCAGGCAACACCAAGTGCTCCTGACCAGTCTCAGGCAACACCAAGTGTTCCCTGACAGTCTCAGGCAACACCATGGTCGTGTACAGTTAGTACCATGGTCGTGTACAGTTAGTACCATGGTCGTGTACAGTTAGTACCATGGTCGTGTACAGTTAGTACCATGGTCGTGTACAGTTAGTACCATGGTCGTGTACAGTTAGTACCATGGTCGTGTACAGTTAGTACCATGGTCGTGTACAGTTAGTACCATGGTCGTGTACAGTTAGTACCATGGTCGTGTACAGTTAGTACCATGGTCGTGTACAGTTAGTACCATGGTCGTGTACAGTTAGTACCATGGTCGTGTACAGTTAGTACCATGGTCGTGTACAGTTAGTACCATGGTCGTGTACAGTTAGTACCATGGTCGTGTACAGTTAGTACCATGGTCGTGTACAGTTAGTAGTACTCTGGTCGTATCATCATGGTGGACTGGTAGTGCTAATGTAATTCCTAGCACCGGAACATTGTACATGTCCAGACCAACAGCATCAGCAAGTGTGTTGACCTCTGACCTCGTAGCACCAAAGATCGCTATTAATCATCTGTTAACGGTAAAATATGAGGGTGTTGCAAGAACACGCTGACGCCAACAGTATCACGAGGGTTAGTTGCGTCAGGAACCAGGACAAGTGTTTCCTGACGAGGGTGTCAGTCATATGATGACCCACAGCTGGAGCGTTTGGTCAACTGACCGAGGCCTTCTTTTCAAAATTATGATTATAATTATAACTATGAGGGCCTGGTCTGGCCTGGTCTGGCCTGGTCTGGCCTGGTCTGGCCTGGTCTGGCCTGGTCTGGCCTGGTCTGGCCTGGTCTGGCCTGGTCTGGCCTGGTCTGGCCTGGTCTGGCCTGGGATCAGACCAAACCCGAAAACATCCTTCAGACCTTTTATAGTTACAGAAGAAGGGGATATAGGATGATCCAACGGAATGGCGCCTTGTTCCTATCAAACTTGATTACCTTCCATCCCCTAGGCGCTGTATAACCCTTACGGATTTAGCGCTTCCCTACGAGTTAACAGTCTGCTCTGTTATGCAGCTCCTCCACATAATGCGATTTTTTGTCTAAACTAGAAGAAGAAACTACGTTCAAAGTTGGACAAGCGAGAATAAACCTCATGACGACGTTTCGGTCCGTCTTGCACCATTAACCAGTCACATTAGTTAATGGTCCAAATCGGAGCGAAACGTCGCCATGAGTTAGTCTCCCATGTGGGGGTTGTATGCATTGTTCCAGTCACTGCATTGTGTATTTTTATTCTCAAAAGTCTTCACATTGTGTCCTATTCAATTTCAAATCAACTTTTCCAATCACATTTACAAAAAAAAAAAATCCAAAATAGAGAGGAGCTTGATAAGAGAACTGTCTATAATAATTCTCCTCACTATGCTCGCATAGTGAGGAGAATTAAGGAGAAAGCAGCCGCAGAAGAAGACGACTAAGAGAAAAGTAAGAGCAGACACTATGGAAAAGCAACCATCACCTACACGTGTATACATACAGGTTTTGTTGATAAATAGTTCAGACAACCGAGAGGATGATGTATCAGACACATATGTAACACTTGGGAATCTTTATTGAGGAAACGTTTCGCCACACACTGGCTTCGTCAGTCCAATACAAAGAAGAACGGTGGAAAAAGAGAAATTTGAGGTAATCAGTCCTCAGTTTGGAGTCGATGTGATCAGTCCATCAATCCTGAAGGCTGATGGTCTGATCTCATCGATTTTCCTGTCATTATAAATGGGTTTTCTATACCACTTAAAATGACAGGAACTTAACAAGCGTTCCCAAGAGACATTCAGCGAGGAAATAAATATAATGAAGAAGAGCAGTAAAGAACAGCTAGATCACAGTAGAGGATGATAATATAACAAAAACAATGGAACAATGTGTGTCCTTGGACGTTGAGAGAGGACGCTGAGGCACTGTGTGGACAACTAGAAAAAATATCCAACTAGTCGATGGACACAAAGTCCATTATCACAAAGTCCATTATCACAAAGTCCATTATCACAAAGTCCATTATCACAAAGTCCATTATCACAAAGTCCATTCCGGAAAGTTGAAAAATGTGAAATACCAGGAAACAGAAAGATACTACTAAATTGCAGGCTGGATGGAATCACTGACGTGCACACTGTCGAAGACACAATGCCCAGATAGTATGTACAAATAGTAAAGACGGTGGTGGAGCACCTGCAGAGGCATGGAGTCTTGAACAGCAACCAACACAAATTTAGGTCAAATCATGTATCACAAATCTACAAGGATTTATGACAGGGTAACACAAAGTAAGCTGCATGAAGGGATGGGTAGGCTACATCTTTTCCGGGATTGTAAAGAAATCCTTTGACACTGTTCCTCATGAGAGACTAGTCAAGAAGCTGGAGGAGCAAGAGGGGCTAATAGGACATGCAGCTACCTGGAGGTTTTGGGATGGTTAAGACACAGCCTCCTGCACAGACTACAGCAATATTTAGAAAAGTGGTTACTGAACGTCAATCCCAGAAACTGTAAGGCTATAAAAATAATGCAAAAGGTAACGAAGGCTACAAAAACCTCAGAAAAGAAAGTAGACTTTGGGGAAAAGCCAAGCATGAGTAAGTCTTGCCAGGTTGTATATGAATGGTCTATAATATCGACACGATGAAGAATTAGACACATGTGCAACATCTGGGTATCTTTATTGTAGACGTTTCGCCATCCAGTGGCTTCACCAATACAATACAAAGACATAATGTGAAATATTTAGAACTATATAGTGGGTGGTGGTGAAACTGCATGTGTGTCTAATTCTTCTTCAAGTCTTGTCAGGGTTGGGGACAAAGAATATTTTAGGGCCGGACTTAACATGAGTGCTACCCATGGAGCGTAGGTTGTCAGAAGCTGAGTAAACAATATCTTGCCTCTCTGACTTACAGTTGAAAAAGATATATTAATAAAATACGTTTTATCCTCATTTAACTGATTATCAACACACAAATAATGATAAACTGCCATACAATCATAGACATTTTGACTTTTAAAAAATTGTACACTCAAATAATACACAATACTGTGAATACGTGTGTGTTCAGTGGTGAGAACTAACAGGGAGTCCAGCAGTGTGTGTTCAGTGGTGAGAACTAACAGGGAGTCCAGCAGTGTGTGTTCAGTGGTGAGAACTAACAGGTCTGGAATTTGTTGCTGTCGTTTGGTCAATTGAGCGTAGAGAGTTTTTGACATTCTTGAGGACGCTAAATAACACTACACCGCTACACTCTGTACTCACCTAATTGTGGTTGCAGGGGTCGAGACTCAGCTCCTGGCCCCGCTGTCATCATCAGCGAAATGAAGATGGACACCAAAGTAGACGAGATCAATGATCAAACTGTAGTGGAAGACAACGTTACCAGTGACTACATCAACAGGTCAACACATTCTTTTTGTTTTGTTTGGCACCTTCAGAGGCAGGTCAAGAAGTTCACTTCAATGGAAAAATCAGGCTCAAGATGTGCGGTATACGTTTCGACCAATGTTTTCATGAATATGTTAATTTCTTCCACAGAGTTGTGGGCTATTGCTGGAAGCCCCACTTCCCAGCCCGTCCAGAATAGGAAGAAAGGAATCAACTGTTAAGCCAATTGCGGGCGTCTGAACGGCGCTGGTTGCGTTTGTTCCAGGAATATCATTTAGAATGTAGATCTCATTCTGTGTTTGGCTTCCGACATTCTCCCTCGGGACAAGTTCACTGTCAGTTAACTCTTCTCCCCTCTGTTCTAAGAATGAAAATCTCGAAGGTTATAGCATAGTGAACTCCATGAAGGCATCGGGTGAGGGTAATGGCACTGTTAGAGTCGCGTTTAGGATCTTCGAGGATCAAGTTAATGATGTTAAATCCTTGAAGAACATCGCCCCAAAGTGAAGCCATTATCCCAGTATCAAGACGGTCCACAGTGTTCACTGGGTCCTCCCCCCCCATCAGCATATATGTGGATATCGCACATAATACGATTTGCAGCAAATTTCTCGGTCAGGTTAGGCTACGTTAAGTTAGGTTAGGCTACGTTAAATTAGGTTAAGTTAGATTAGGCTAGGTTAGGATAAGTTAAATAAGGCGAGGTTGTCCTCTCTCCGTAAAAAAAATAACCAGTTATAACACACTACAACGGAAAAAAGATAATTATAAAATAACGGTGATAGAAAACGGCAGTGAGCGCGGTAGACAACTATGTCAGGATGCCACTGTTGAAGGCACTTTCTTCAGTCAACGATTTGACTGTCGTGACAACAATAGTGTCTGTGATTAAGATGGGCTGATGGCCGACACTTATGTGTCAATCTTTGAGTTCGTTTAGTGCAGTCTTGATGGCTCAACAACCAGAAACCAGCACCTGTTGTAGCGTCCACCCGAGTGCTCCACCTCGAGGCACCCGAGTGCTCCACCTCGAGGCACCCGAGTGCTCCACCTCGAGGCACCCGAGTGCTCCACCTCCAGGCACCCGAGTGCTCCACCTCCAGGCACAGACCTGTTTGGTGCTCCTGTTTGTGTTTGTGGCTGACGTTAGCCGTCCTGTTATTGTTTGTGGTTGTTTATAGGCGAGTTTGGATGTCTTTATGGGGGTGTTTGTAGGTGATGCTTGTCATCCACTTTGTGTTTGTGGATCTGTAGGCAATGCTTGCATTTTTTTCCGCCTGTGAGTGATTTTGGTCATTGTTTATTGAAGTGTTGAGAAAAGAGTATGTGTGCGTATGTATGGACACCGAGCAGTATTTCCGAGGGTCGAGTCACAGCCCCTGTGCCTCTCTCTCACCTCCTCATAAACAATCACAGACTAGGCCAGGAGCTGTGAATCGACCCCTGCAACCACAAATAGGTAAGTGCTATCAATGGCCTCATGGGCCCAGTCATACATACTTTCATAACTATAAGGGATATTCATCGCTTCCTCATCCAAATTGTTTCCTAACCACACTGAACCAGATAGTTCCTCTTCCTAACACTGAACCAGATAGTTCCTCTTCCTAACACTGAACCAGATAGTTCCTCTTCCTAACACTGAACCAGATAGTTCCTCTTCCTAACACTGAGCCAGATAGCTCCTCTTCCTAACACTGAACCAGATAGTTCCTCTTCCTAACACTGAGCCAGATAGCTCCTCTTCCTAACACTGAACCAGATAGTTCCTCTTCCTAACACTGAGCCAGATAGCTCCTCTTCCTAACACTGAACCAGATAGTTCCTCTTCCTAACACTGAGCCAGATAGCTCCTCTTCCTAACACTGAGCCAGATAGCTCCTCTTCTTAACACTGAGCCAGATGGCTCCTCTTCCTAACACTGAGCCAGATAGCTCCACTCCCTATCCATTCTTCTTTGTATTGGACTGACGAAGCCACTGTGTGGCGAAACGTTTCAACAATAAAGATACCCAAGTGTTGCACATGTGTCTAATTTATCAACTTGTCGGTTCTCTGAACCATTTATCTCCACTCCCTAACCACAGTGAGCCAGATATCTCCACTCCCTAACCACAGTGAGCCAGATATCTCCACTCCCTAACCACAGTGACCCAGATATCTCCACTCCCTAAACACAGTGAGCCAGATATCTCCACTCCTACAAGTAATCTCACTCTAACACAGTGAGCCAGATATCTCCACTCCCTAAACACAGAGAGCCAGATATCTCCACTCCCTAAACACAGAGAGCCAGATATCTCCACTCCCTAAACACAGAGAGCCAGATATCTCCACTCCCTAAACAAAGAGAGCCAGATATCTCCACTCCCTAACCACAGAGAGCCAGATATCTCCACTCCCTAACCACAGTGAGCCAGATATCTCCACTCCCTAACCACAGTGACCCAGATATCTCCACTCCCTAAACACAGAGAGCCAGATATCTCCACTCCCTAACCACAGTGAGCCAGATATCTCCACTCCCTAAACACAGAGAGCCAGATATCTCCACTCCCTAAACACAGAGAGCCAGATATCTCCACTCCCTAAACAAAGAGAGCCAGATATCTCCACTCCCTAACCACAGAGAGCCAGATATCTCCACTCCCTAACCACAGTGAGCCAGATATCTCCACTCCCTAAACACAGAGAGCCAGATATCTCCACTCCCTAAACACAGAGAGCCAGATAGCTCTACTCCCTAGCCACAGTGAGCCAGATAGCTCCACTCCCTAACCACAGTGAGCCAGATAGCTCCACTCCCTAACCACAGAGAGCCAGATAGCTCCACTCCCTAGCCACAGTGAGCCAGATAGCTCCACTCCCTAAACACAGAGAGCCAGATAGCTCCACTCCCTAGCCACAGTGAGCCAGATATCTCCACTCCCTAAACACTGAGAGCCAGATATCTCCACTCCCTAAACACAGAGAGCCAGATATCTCCACTCCCTAAACACAGAGAGCCAGATATCTCCACTCCCTAAACACAGAGAGCCAGATAGCTCTACTCCCTAACCACAGAGAGCCAGATAGCTCCACTCCCTAACCACAGTGAGCCAGATAGCTCCACTCCCTAACCACAGAGAGCCAGATAGCTCCACTCCCTAGCCACAGTGAGCCAGATATCTCCACTCCCTAAACACAGAGAGCCAGATATCTCCACTCCCTAAACACAGAGAGCCAGATATCTCCACTCCCTAAACACAGAGAGCCAGATATCTCCACTCCCTAAACACAGATAGTCAGATATCTCCACTCCCTAAACACAGATAGCCAGATAGCTCTACTCCTTAACCACAGTGAGCCAGATAGCTCCACTCCCTAAACACAGAGAGCCAGATAGCTCCACTCCCTAACCACAGTGAGCCAGATATCTCCACTCCCTAAACACAGATAGCCAGATATCTCCACTCCCTAAACACAGATAGCCAGATATCTCCACTCCCTAAACACAGATAGCCAGATATCTCCACTCCCTAAACACAGATAGCCAGATATCTCCACTCCCTAAACACAGATAGCCAGATATCTCCACTCCCTAAACACAGATAGCCAGATATCTCCACTCCCTAAACACAGATAGCCAGATATCTCCACTCCCTAAACACAGATAGCCAGATATCTCCACTCCCTAAACACAGATAGCCAGATAGCTCTACTCCTTAACCACAGTGAGCCAGATAGCTCCACTCCCTAAACACATTACTATCCTTTTCAAAGAGTGCTGAGAAAACGATGAGGCTGTCGAAAAGAAAGCAAGAGAAAACGAAACGAGGTGAATGTTTTGGACGCAGAACTTTCCAAAACATCGAGGACACACTGACCTCCCCCACCCCCACCTGCCACAAAAGATGTTTTGCACACTCATGTGGAGGTGAATCATCTTCTGTTTCATCAGATGATGATGATGCTGCTACTGCTATCCAGTCTCCTATCACCACCGCTATCACCATCCCTGCCATCACCATCCCTGCTATCACCATCCCTGCTATTACCATCTCTGCTATTACCATCCATGCCATCACTATCCTTGCTACCACCATCTCTGCTATCACCATCCCTGCTATTACCATCCCAGCTACCACCATCCCTGCTACCATTATCTCTGCTACCACCATCCCTGCTACCACCATCCCTGCTATCACCATCTCTGCTACCACCATCCCTGCTACCACCATTCCTGCTACCACCATCCCTATTACCACCATCACTGCTACCACCATCCCTGCTACCACCATTGCTGGTACTGCCATCCCTGCTATCACCATCCCTGCTATCACCATCCCTGCTACCACCATCCCTGCTTTCACCATTCCTGCTACCACCATCCCTGCTATCACCATTCCTGCTACCACCATCCCTGCTATCACCATCCCTGCTACTACCATCCCTGCTATCACCATTCCTGCTACCACCATCCCTGCTATCACTATCTCTGCTTTCACCACCAATATCACCATCCCTGCTATCACGATCACTGTTATCACCATCACTAACAGAACGCCCAACACAACCCACAAACACTCACAAGATAAACACTCATATGCTAGCCAACACCACCCACAAACACGCATATGATAGAAAACACGACCCACAAACACGCATATGCTAGCCAACACCACACACAAACACTCATATGCTAGCCAACACCACCCACAAACACTCATATGCTAGCCAACACCACCCACAAACACTCATATGATAGCCAACACCACCCACAAACACTCATATGATAGCCAACACCACCCACAAACACTCATATGCTAGCTAACACCACCCACAAACACTCATATGATAGCCAACACCACCCACAAACACTCATATGATAGCCAACACCACCCACAAACACTCATATGCTAGCCAACACCACCCACAAACACTCATATGATAGCAAACACCACCCACAAACACTCATATGATAGCCAACACCACCCACAAACACTCATATGATAGACAACACCACCCACAAACACTCATATGCTAGCCAACACCATCCACAAACACTCATATGATAGCCAACACCACCCACAAACACTCATATGATAGCCAACACCACCCACAAACACTCATATGATAGCCAACACCACCCACAAACACTCATATGCTAGCCAACACTACCCACAAACACTCATATGATAGCCAACACCACCCACAAACACTCATATGATAGCCAACACCACCCACAAACACTCATATGCTAGCCAACACTACCCACAAACACTCATATGATAACCAACACCACCCACAAACACTCATATGATAGCCAACACCACCCACAAACACTCATATGATAGCCAACACCACCCACAAACACTCATGATGCATCACCACCACAACACTCATGATGAAAACCACCACAAACACTCATATGATAACCAACACCACCCACAAATACTCATATGATAGCCAACACCACCCACAAACACTCATATGATAGCCAACACCACCCACAAACACTCATATGATAACCAACACCACCCACAAACACTCATATGATAGCCAACACCACCCACAAACACTCATATGATAACCAACACCACCCACAAACACTAATATGATAGCCAACACCACCCACAAACACTCATATGATAGCCAACACCACCCACAAACACTCATATGATAGCCAACACCACCCACAAACACTCATATGATAGCCAACACCACCCACAAACACTCATATGATAACCAACACCACCCACAAACACTCATATGATAGCCAACACCACCCACAAACACTCATATGATAGCCAACACCACCCACAAACACTCATATGATAGCCAACACCATCCACAAACACTCATATGATAGCCAACACCATCCACAAACACAGGGTAGCCAAAATCATCCACATACACAGGATAGCCAACGTCACCCACAAACACTCACATGATAACCAACACAAACACTCACAGAATAACCAACACAAACACTCACAGAATAACCAACACAAACACTCACAGAATAACCAACACTCAAAGGATAACCAACATACACAGGATAACCAACATACACAGGATAACCAACATACATGATAACCAACATACATGATAACCAAAATACATGATAACCAACATACATGATAGCCAACATACACAGGATAACCAACATACATGATAACCAACATACATGATAACCAACATACATGATAACCAACATACATGATAACCAACATACACAGGATAACCAACATACATGACAACCAACATGCATAATAACCAACATACATGATAACCAACATACATGATAACCAACATACACAGGATAACCAACATACATGATAACCAACACATACATGATAACCAACACATGCATGATAACCAACATACACAGGATAACCAACATATATGATAACCAACATACATGATAACTAACATACATGATAACCAATATACACTGGATAACCAACATACATGATAACCAACATACATGATAACCAACATACATGATAACCAACATACGTGATAACCAACATACATGATAACCAACATACACAGGATAACCAACATACATGATAACCAACATACATGATAACCAACATACATGATAACCAATATACACAGGATAACCAACATACATGATAACCAACATACATGATAACCAACATACATGATAACCAACATACACTGGATAACCAACATACATGATAACCAACATACATGATAACCAACATATATAATAACCAACATACATGATAGCCAACATACATGATAACCAACATACATGATAACCAACATACATGATAACCAACATACATGATAACCAACATACATGATAACCAACATACATGATAACCAACATACATGATAACCAACATACATGATAACCAACATACGTGATAACCAACATACATGATAACCAATATACATGATAACCAACATATATGATAACCAACATACATGGTAACCAACATACATGATAACCAACATACGTGATAACCAACATACATGATAACCAACATACATGATAACCAACATACATGATACCCAACATACATGATAACCAACATACGTGATAACCAACATACATGATAACCAACATACACAAGAAAACCAACATACATGATAACCAACATACATGATAACCAACATACATGATAACCAACATACATGATAACCAACATACATGATAACCAACATACATGATAGCCAACATACATGATAACCAACATATACAGGATAACCAACATACATGATAACCAACTTACATGATAGCCAACATACATGATAACCAACATATACAGGATAACCAACATACATGATAACTAACATACATGATAGCCAACATACACACTGGGGAAGGGCCAGTCAACCATTATTAGTGTTGTGTCTTCAAGGATCACGAGCCTCAGCCTCACCTTCCTACATATATATACTTATTGCATCAATTCATCAAAATAATCACAAATTGATGGCTAATTACAGTCTCTTCCATCATTTATGTCTTGGCTTATATTAAGTACTTCCCATTAAAGGAAGTTCACTGTTCTTGCAAGATAATCTTGCTAGCAATAAGAGAGAAGAAATAAAATATGTGATGTTAAATGCTGTCCTCTGTAAGGATTAATAAAGCTTTATCAGTCTCTCTTTGTGCAGTAAATTTAAAATGCTTTAGTGTGTGTATGTGGAGCTTGTACTTTTGTACAAATGAGGAGGAACGTATCTACCTGCACTTCCTACGCATTTCTGCAACACTGCAAGCCCCTAATGATGTGTTGGTTCACGAAAGGCCTAGAGCTATCATTGCATATATATATATATATATATATATATATATATATATATATATATATATATATATATATATATATATATATATATATATATATATATATATATATATGAAGGATGAGGTGAATCATAGAATTGATGAGGGGAAAAGGGTGAGTGGAGCACTTCGAGTCTGTGGAGACAAAGAACCTTGTCCATGGAAGTAAAGAGGGGAATGTATGAGAGTATAGTTATACCAACGCTCTTATATGGGTGTGAAGCATGGGTGATGAATGTTGCAACGAGGACAAGGCTGGAGGCAGTGGAGATGTCATGTCTGAGGTCAATGTGTGGTGTGAATATAATGCAGAGAATTCGGAGTTTGGAAATTAGGAGGAGGTGCGGGATTACCAAAACGATTGTCCAGAGAGCTGAGGAGGGGTTGTTGAGGTGGTTTGGACATGTAGAGAGAATGGAACGAGACAGAGTGACTTCGAGGTGTATAAATCTGTAGTGGAGGGAAGGCGGGGTAGGGGTCGGCCTAGGAAGGGTTGGAGGGAGGGGTAAAGGAGGTTTTGTGTGCGAGGGGCTTGGACTTCCAGCAAGCATGTGTGAGCGTATTTGATAGGAGTGAATGGAGGCATATGGTTTTAATACTTGACGTGCTGTTGGAGTGTGAGCAAAGTAACATTTATGAAGGGATTCAGGAAACCGGCAGGCCGGACTTGAGTTCTGGAGATGGGAAGTACAGTGCCGGCACTCTGAAGGAGGGTGTTAATGTTGCAGTTTTGTAACTGTAGTGTAGAGCACCCTCTGGCAAGACAGTGATGGAGTGAATGATGATGAAAGTTTTTCTTTTTCGGCCACCCTGCCTTGGTGGGAATCGGCCGATGTGTTAATAAAAAAAATATATATATATATATATATATATATAGTCTCAGGAGATATTCACAAGCAGGAGGATCAGGCGGAAGGTAATTTCCTGGAAGTCAGTAGTAAACGTAGCTTTATCTGCCAGATTGACACCAGGAAGGCAGACGTCACCACCGCCAGCGGAGGTAATGTTGGTGAAGGCACCACCGGGAGAAGGCACCACCAGCAACAGCAGTAGTTTAATTTTAATTTAGTGACACCACCACTACAGCACCACCACACCACGACCACAGCACCACCACAACCACAGTACGGCCACAGCATATCCGCACCACGATCACAGCAGCAGCACGACCACAGTACGACCACAAATATCAGCAATAAGACGCTGTCAAGGCGCCGTGGGTCATAAACCAAGCTATCTAACCAGGGTCTTCACTTAAACCTCCTGCTGCTGCTGCTGCTGCTGCTTGCTGCTGCTGCTGCTGCTGCATGTTATGTTGTACCCCAGGACCAAACCTCACCACCCCAGCCCAGACCCCACCACCCCAGGTCTAGACCCCTGGTTCAGATCCCACCATCTCAGGTCCAGATCCTACTACCCCAGGCCCGGATCCTACCATCCCAGAACCAGACCCAACAACCCTCCAGGTCCAGATGATTTCACGTGCTAGACGGGTACTACCGTTTCCAGACATGTCTAGACACGGTATTCAGACTAGACCCGACCAGAGTTGTCCACAGCCTACCAGACCCGACTACAACTTACCAGAATCGGCCACAGCCTACCAGACCCGACTACAACTTACCAGAATCGACCAAAGCCCACCTGAATGAACCAGACCAGGCCACAATCGGTCAGATCCCACCAGGGACAAGAAGCAGACTCCGAGCAGACCAGAGGGGTGATGCTAACCTCCCCAGATGATATCTCCAGGCAGGGATGCTGAAGGTAACCACCTACCAAAGGCTTCATTATCCACATCTTTACTCTCTCTTCCTTTGTAATTACCGTTCATAAAATCGGCTTAAATTTCGCGATTCTCGGACAAAGTCGAGTTTTATTTTTTAAAAGTCGTGTTATTTTTGTCCTTATTACTGACACGCTATTACTGTAAGTTTTATTACGCTTATCTCCAATGTTCGTTTTTGCTTTAAAAATACACATTTGCAATCATAAATGCAATTATTTTGAGATTGGGATTAGTGAACAATATATATATATATATATATATATATATATCGTGCCGAATAGGTAAAACTGGTCAATTAGCAAGAACTCATTTAAAATTAAGTCATTTCTAAAATTTTCTCTTATACGTTTAAAGATATATATTTTATTCATTTATGTTAATGTAAAAAATAATAATTTTGTACCAAAAGAACCTTAGAAAACTTACCTAACGCAATTTTATTTAGCCTAATCCTAAGCCTTTTATGTATCCAAGGACCAAAGTGGAAATAAGTCACTTTGACTTTGTTTTTGGGGTTATCCTAGGTAATTTACACTATTTATGATAATTGTACTTATGTGTACCTTTGTCTAAAAAAACTTACTGACTATATGTTCTTGCGTTTCCCTCCACAGGGTGCACATGGGGTGCACAGTAAACTAACCACTACCCCCACAGGATGGACATGGGGTGCACAATAAACTAGCCACTACCCTTCACAGGGTGCACATGGGGTGCACAATAAACTAGCCACTACCCTTCACAGGGTGCACATGGGGTGCACAATAAACTAGCCACTACCCTCCACAGGATGGACATGGGATGCACGGTAAACTAGCCACTACCCTCCACAGGATGGACATGGGATGCACAATAAACTAGCCACTACCCTCCACAGGATGGACATGGGATGCACAGTAAACTAGCCACTACCCTCCACAGGATGGACATGGGATGCACATAAACTAGCCACTACCCTCCACAGGATGGACATGGGATGCACAATAAACTAGCCACTACCCTCCACAGGATGGACATGGGATGCACAATAAACTAGCCACTACCCTCCACAGGATGGACATGGGATGCACAATAAACTAGCCACTACCCTCCACAGGATGGACATGGGATGCACAATAAACTAGCCACTACCCTCCACAGGGTGCACATGGGGTGCACAGTAAACTAACCACTACCCCCACAGGATGGACATGGGGTGCACAATAAACTAGCCACTACCCTTCACAGGGTGCACATGGGGTGCACAATAAACTAGCCACTACCCTTCACAGGGTGCACATGGGGTGCACAATAAACTAGCCACTACCCTCCACAGGATGGACATGGGATGCACGGTAAACTAGCCACTACCCTCCACAGGATGGACATGGGATGCACAATAAACTAGCCACTACCCTCCACAGGATGGACATGGGATGCACAGTAAACTAGCCACTACCCTCCACAGGATGGACATGGGATGCACAATAAACTAGCCACTACCCTCCACAGGATGGACATGGGATGCACAATAAACTAGCCACTACCCTCCACAGGATGGACATGGGATGCACAATAAACTAGCCACTACCCTCCACAGGATGGACATGGGATGCACAATAAACTAGCCACTACCCTCCACAGGATGGACATGGGATGCACAATAAACTAGCCACTACCCTCCACAGGATGGACATGGGATGCACAGTAAACTAGCCACTACCCTCCACAGGATGGACATGGGATGCACAATAAACTAGCCACTACCCTCCACAGGATGGACATGGGATGCACAATAAACTAGCCACTACCCTCCACAGGATGGACATGGGATGCACAATAAACTAGCCACTACCCTCCACAGGATGGACATGGGATGCACAATAAACTAGCCACTACCCTCCACAGGATGGACATGGGGTGCACAATAAACTAGCCACTACCCTCCACAGGATGGACATGGGGTGCACAATAAACTAGCCACTACCCTCCACAGGATGGAAATGGGGTGCACAATAAACTAGCCACTACCCTCCACAGGATGGACATGGGATGCACAATAAACTAGCCACTACCCTCCACAGGATGGACATGGGATGCACAATAAACTAGCCACTACCCTCCACAGGATGGACATGGGATGCACAGTAAACTAGCCACTACCCTCCACAGGATGGACATGGGATGCACAATAAACTAGCCACTACCCTCCACAGGATGGACATGGGATGCACAATAAACTAGCCACTACCCTCCACAGGATGGACATGGGATGCACAATAAACTAGCCACTACCCTCCACAGGATGGACATGGGATGCACAATAAACTAGCCACTACCCTCCACAGGATGGACATGGGATGCACAATAAACTAGCCACTACCTCCACAGGATGGACATGGGGTGCACGGGAAAGTAGCCACTTGGCTAGTTTATGCTGACGGCTAAGTGAAGAATGTTTTTTTGGGGGTTGACGCCCCCTCGACCTACCTGGCTACCTGGAGGGCATTCCAGGATCGACGTCCCCGCGGCCCGGTCTATGACCAGGCCTCCCGGTGGATCAGGGCCTGATCAACGAGGCTGTTGCTGCTGGCTGCACGTAGTCTAACGTACGAACCAAAGCCCGGCTGATCTGGCACTGACTTTAGGTATGTGTCCAGCTCCCTCTTGAAGGCAACCAGGGGTCTACTGGTTCCAGACCACGCCTCGTGGTGCATCAAGACCTAATCAACCAAGCTGTTACTACTGGCTGCACGCAGTCCAACGTACGAACCACAGCCCGGCTGTGGCTCTTCAGTTTTTTTATGCGTAATTTCAGAATTAGATTCTGAATCTGTTTTTGATTCTACATCCCTTGTTAGTAATGTTAGTGCCTTGTTGCACTCACCCTGAGTCATAACACACACACACACAAAACATAAGAAAGAAGGAACACTGCAGCAGGCCTACTGGCCCATGCGAGGCAGATCCAAGTCTCCTACCGGCTTAATGCCTCGGGAAAGAGGAAGGGAGAAGGAAGAGGAACAGAGGGAGAGGAAGGAAGGTGGACAGAGGAAAGGGAGGAAAGGAACCGAGAAGGAAAAAATAAGGAAAGAAGAGAAGACAGGGACGGGAGGAAGAGGAATAGAGGAAAGGAGGGAAGGGGGAGGAAGGAAGAGGAATAGAGGAAAGGAAGGAAGGGGAGAGAGGAAGGGAGGAAGGAGGGTGTTGAAAGGGGGAGATACTTTCTGCGAATTGATGGGGCAGGGAGAGAGCAATAGAAGGAAGGGGATGGTAAGGGATGGGGAGGAGGGAGTGGAGCGGAAGACCAAAGGTAGAGAGGCAGAAAATGGAAAGAGATAGTGTCTGTGTACTCACCTGTTTGTACTCACGTACTTGTGGTTGCAGGGGTCTAGTCGCAGCTCCTGGCTCCACCTGTTCGCTGGTCGTTACTAGCTCCACTCTCTCTCCCTGCTCCAAGAGCCTTATCGTACCTCTCCTTAAAGCTAAAATTCAGATTCAGGAAAGATATAGGAAAGCATTGGTTTGGTAATAGAGTTGTGGTGAGTGGAACAAATTCCCGAGTACAGTTATAGAGGCTGAAACGTTGTGTAGTTTTAAAAATAGGTTAGATAAATACATAACTGGACCGTCACCTAGACCCCACCACTGGACCGTCACCTAGACCTCCCCACTGGACTGTCACTGGATCGTCACCTAGACCTCACCACTGGACCGTCACCTAGACCTCACCACTGGACTGTCACTGGATCGTCACCTAGACCTTACCACTGGACCGTCACCTAGACCTCACCACTGGACCGTCACCTAGACCTCACCACTGGACCGTCACCTAGACCTCACCACTAGACTGTCACTGGACCGTCACCTAGACCTCACCACTGGACCGTCACCTAGACCTCACCACTGGACTGTCACTGGACCGTCACCTAGACCTCACCACTGGACCGTCACTGGACCCCACCACTGGACCGTCACGCCAAAGATTACACTGTAACAAATCAACATTTAATACTAGGAGAGAAGCAGCAGTAATCACCTTAATAAATCCTCATAAAAAGGAAGATAAATCCACTATCATTAATCCCACACTAAAAACCTGCTAGTGTGTGTGTGTGTGTGTGTGTACTCACCTAGTTGTACTCACCTAGTTGTGGTTGCAGGGGTCGAGTCAAAGCTCCTGGCCCCGCCTCTTCACTGGCCGCTACTGGGTCACTCTCCCTGCGCCATGAGCTTTATCATACCTCTGCTTAAAGCTATGTATAGAGCCTGCCTCCACTACATCGCTTCCTAAACTATTCCACTTCCCGACAACTCTGTGACTGAAGAAATACTTCCTAACATCTCTGTGATTCATCTGAGTCTTCAACTTCCATCTGTGTCCCCTTGTTGTTGTGTCCCATCTCTGGAACATTCTGTCTCTGTCCACTTTGTCAATTCCTCTCAGTATCTTATATGTTGTTATCATGTCTCCCCTGTCTCTCCTGTCCTCCAGTGTCGTCAGGTCGATTTCCCTTAACCTCCCTCGTAGAACATACCCCTTAGCTCCGGGACTAGTCTTGTTGCAAACCTTTGCACTTTCTCGAGCTTCTTCACATGCTTGGCTAGGTGTGGGTTCCAAACTGGTGCTGCATACTCCAATATGGGCCTAACGTACACAGTGTACAGGGTCCTGAACGATTCTTTATTAAGATGTCGGAATGCTGTTCTTAGGTTTGCTAGGCGCCCATATGCTGCAGCAGTTATTTGGTTGATGTGCGCCTCAGGAGATGTGCCTGGTGTTATACTCACCCCAAGATCTTTTTCCTTGATTGAGGTTTGCAGTCTCTGGCCCCCTAGGCTGTACTCCGTCTGCGGTCTTCTTTGCCCTTCCCCAATCTTCATGACTTTGCACTTGGTGGGGTTGAACTCCAGGAGCCAGTTGCTGGACCAGGCTTGCAGCCTGTCCAGATCCCTTTGTAGTTCTGCCTGGTCCTCGTCCGATTGAATTCTTCTCATCAACTTCACATCATCTGCAAACAGGGACACTTCGGAGTCTATTCCTTCCGTCATGTCGTTCACAAATACCAGAAACAGCACTGGTCCCAGGACTGACCCCTGTGGAACCCCGCTCGTCACCGGCGCCCACTCCGACACCTCGCCACGTACCATGACTCGCTGCTGTCTTCCTGACAGGTATTCCCTGATCCAATGTAGTGCCTTCCCTGTTACCCCTGCCTGGTCCTCCAGCTTCTGCACTAATCTCTTGTGTGGAACTGTGTGCGTGTATGTGTGCGTGTGTGTATGTGTGTATGTGTGCGTGTGTGCGTGTGTGTGTGTGTATGTGTGCATGCGCGCGCGTACTGACTTGTACTCCCCGACTTGCACTTGCCGGGGTCGAGTCTCCGCTCCTGGCACCTCATGCATTATTGATACTTAGGATGCCTGTGACATTCCTCCGATAGAATACGAGAGTTTTTCTACCCTCTATTGATTGCCTGGTCAACCAGGCTGCTTCTGTTGGCGGCCCGCTGCCACTCGCATCCATTACAGCCTGGTTGATCTGTCAATTAACGGAGGTAGTGATCCAGTTTCCTCTTGAAGACAATACAACAAACCAGCAACACAACACACCAGCAACACAACACACCAGCAACACAACACACCAGCAACACAACACACCAGCAACACAACACACCAGGTGATCAACACAACACACCAGCAACACAACATACGAACAACACAACACACCAGCAACACAACTCACCAGGTGATCAACACAATACACCAGCAACACAACACACCAGCAACACAACCCCAGCAACACAACACACCAGGTGATCAACACAACACACCAGCAACACAACACACCAGGTGATCAACACAACACACCAGCAACACAACACACCAGGTGATCAACACAACACACCAGCAACACAACACACCAGGTGATCAACACAACACACCAGCAACACAACACACCAGGTGATCAACACAACACACCAGCAACACAACACACCAGGTGATCAACACAATACACCAGCAACACAACACACAAGCAACACAACACACCAGCAACACACACACCAGCAACACAACACACCAACAACACAACACACCAGTAACACAACACACCAGGTGATCAAAACACAACAACACCATCAGGTGATCAACACAACACACCAGCAACACAACACACCAGGTGATCAACACAACACACCAGCAACACAACACACCAGGTGATCAACACAACACACCAGCAACACAACACACCAGCAACACAACACACCAACAACACAACACACCAGTAACACAACACACCAGGTGATCAACACAACACACCAGCAACACAACACACCAGGTGATCAACACAACACACCAGCAACACAACACACCAGGTGATCAACACAACACACCAGCAACACAACACACCAGGTGATCAACACAACACACCAGCAACATAACACACCAGGTGATCAACACAACACACCAGCAACACAACACACCAGGTGATCAACACAACATACCAGCAACACAACACACCAGCAACACAACACACCAGCAACACAACACACCAACAACACAACACACCAGTAACACAACACACCAGCAACACAACACACCAGGTGAGCAACACAACACACCAGCAACACAACACACCAGCAACACAACACACCAGCAACACAACACACCAGCAACACAACACACCAGCAACACAACACACCAGCAACACAACACACCAGATGATCAACACAACACACCAGCAACACAACACACCAGCAACACAACACACGAACAACACAACACACCAGCAACACAACACACCAGGTGATCAACACAACACACCAGCAACACAACACACGAGCAACACAACACACCAGCAACACAACACACCAGGTGATCAACACAACACACCAGCAACACAACACACCAGCAACACAACACACCAGCAACACAACACACCAACAACACAACACACCAGTAACACAACACACCAGGTGATCAACACAACACACCAGCAACACAACACACCAGGTGATCAACACAACACACCAGCAACACAACACACCAGCAACACAACACACCAGCAACACAACACACCAACAACACAACACACCAGTAACACAACACACCAGGTGATCAACACAACACACCAGCAACACAACACACCAGGTGATCAACACAACACACCAGCAACACAACACACCAGGTGATCAACACAACACACCAGCAACACAACACACCAGGTGATCAACACAACACACCAGCAAAACACACCAGGTGATCAACACAACACCTTCACAGACGTTTCTTCTCTTACCTGTTGAAAATAGTATAAAATACCGACAAGCTGAACATTAAGACACATGTGCAACAGTTGGGTATCTTTATTGTTGAAACGTTTCGTCCACACAGTAGGCTTCTTCAGTCAGATACAAAGGGAGCAGTAGTAATGAAATGATGATGATGTAGTCAGTCCATCAACCTTGGAGAAGAAGTATTTGAGGTGGTCAGTCCCACAGATCCATGGTCTGGAACGATATTACAGACCATGGAGCTGAAATCTTCTCCAGGCTGAGGGACTGACCACCTCAAATACTTTTTCTACAAGGTTGATGGACTGATTACATCATCTTTATTTCATTACTACTGATCCCTTTGTATCTGACTGAAGAAGCCTACCGTGTAGGCGAAACGTTTCAACAATAAAGACACCCAGGTGTTGCACATGTGTCTTAACATTCTCTTATCTCTCTGTCTCACAGTTTTCCGGTCATATACTGTACAAGGTCTCCTCTAGCTGCTTCTTCCTCTCCCCTCAATATATCAAGAGGAAAACTGCTCTTTCTTCTCTGTTATCAGTTCCTCCCACCACTGAGGTCTGTCATTCCCATCTTCCCTCTCACCCTCTTCCATACAACCTCTCGCTTCTCTCAGCCACTGATCTACAATCCTGTATTTATTTTTTTTCCATTCGGCCTTCTTCTGTTTTGGTTTGCTTTCCATTTATCCTTTCCGTCGTCTTAGTTTTAACTTTTTCAATTCCTCCTTTACCTTGCCCTCGAAACCCATATATATATAATATATATATATATATATATATATATATATATATATATATATATATATATATATATATATATATATATATATATATATACATATATATATATATATATATATATATATATATATATATATATATATATATATATATATATATATATATATATATATATATATATATGACGAAGAAATCCAAATATTCTTCCTTGAAGCCCTTTTATCCACTTCTCCGAGGTTATGGGTCCCACAATTTGCACCAGAGGTGGACCCCATCCTATATACGTATATATATATATATATATATATATATATATATATATATATATATATATATATATATATATATATATATATATATATGCAAACAACCAAATTCCAAGCGCTTTCGTGACTACTCACATTATCAAGGAACTATGAGGAACTACATAGTTCCTTGATAATGATATCAAACGCTTGGAATTCTTCTATTTTTCATAGTGGTTGTTTTGCATATTTTGATATCACCTGTTTACTGTGATCTTTTTGCATATATATATATATATATATATATATATATATATATATATATATATATATATATATATATATATATATATATATAGGATGGGGTCCACCTCTGGTGTCAATTGTGGGACCCATTGCCTCGGGAAGTGGATTAAAAAGACTTCAAGGAAGAATATTTAGATTTCTTTCTGAAGCCATTTGAATATTCCACTTCCTCTACCACCCCATCTTTTTTTTTTTTTTTTTACAAACTTTATTTCAAGACAAAATACAATGGGGAGTAAAACAACATAGAAAACTCAGAGCTACATGTCAAATACTTCGTCCAACTCCCCGGCAGTGGGCCGCGTGCCCAGAATACTGCAGGCATTTCCCCTCTGGATCGCAACACTGAGTCTCTGAAAGAGGAAACTGGTCGCCCTGTGGTCCTTGGTTTCTATGATGAGTTTTCCACCCAGCTCCTTGAGAAACTTTAGAGCACACTTGCCCCATGCTCCATGGGTCTCCGACCCTATTGGGATGAAGTTATAGCAAGAGGGAAGGTCTTCATATTTGCGGGTCTTCTGGGTCTCCCTGTGGCTGGCAGCTCAACCCCCTTCGGCTAAGGAGTGTGGCAGGTAGGTGTCTGCCAATGTGGCAGCACAGGTGTAGTCCCAAGCAATCTGCTTACCATCCTTCCAGGGTAGCATGGTGGCTCCATCAGGACGCTTTTGACTTCCATCAGACCTCTGCACTTGGGGTTCCCGTTGAGCTGTTCAACGGGCTGTGGCGAGGCTTCTCTTTATGATGTCATTGACCTCCTCATGTCTAGCATACTTCCCTTCTGATGTGTGACACACTAGACCATGAAGTCCGAATTGGTCAGCCGTCGCCCTGCCGCAAATACACCTATGTTCGGTGAGTATGGGGGCGGCTAGGCGAAGAACAACACCAATCCGAATGGCCTGTGGGTCGAGTCGAGTCCCCAGAGAGGAATTGGGAACAGCAAGAAGGAAATCTCCTGAGTGTGGTGCCTTCACCGCTAGGAGACGAGCTTTGTCCTTTCCTGAAGCGTTGGTGAGCATTGTGTTGGAAATTTTTTCCATGATCGGTTTGTCCCAGTGGGACTGTTTGTGCTCTTTGGGAGGAGCTGGTCTACTGGAGGAATCTGCCAGGATGTCCCACTGCACTGCTGCTTCAATGAACTTGGGGTCTTGAGCTCCCACCACACCTCTCAAACGTTCAGGGACAATCCTCTTGACTAATCCACTGGAAGCCAAACACGAAGACAGAAATGCAGGTAACGCTACCTGCCTTGCTTTGCGCACCCCTATACCTCCCAGTCGCACTGGGAGGGTTGCCTGCTCCCATTGCTGATCCTCTAGTGACAGATTCAGTGCCTTCTTGAAGGTTAATCTCAGGTGTGCGTCATACTCGTCAAGTGTTGGGTTTTCAAAAGAGGTGCGCACCTCAAGAAGTAAGTGAGTCTTGGCATAGTAAGACACCTTGTGAGGAGATACAGGGCATCATGGGCATCAAGATCACTTATTCTCTCCTCCATTCTTTTCAGGTCATTCACTTTGTCCTTGAGGACAGTGTCGATGGCGTGGTGACCCAGCGGTGCTCCCAGGAGGGTACTGTTGGATGGAGTGATAGTAGTGACTTCTGGGAGGATTGTTTGCACCGCATTGATTATTTCCTGATTTGATATATATATATATATATATATATATATATATATATATATATATATATATATATATATATATATATATATATATATATATATATATATATATATATATATATATATATATGTATAATATCTAGGTTCTTCAACTAACATTAGACAAGCGTTACGTCGTTCTTACACTAGATATAGTCTAAAAAAAACAGTGCCAGGCTTCTCTGAAAAAAAAAGTGATGCTGGTGATGAGTCCTCTTGTGCTATCGTCGGTCTGAGATGATGAGATGCGTCTAAATTATGCTATCAAGAAAGATGACATAAGTAATGACACTTGATTCTTACCTTGCTGTTAACGCAATCGTCACGTGCATAGAATAAATGATGGGTGAGGGGAGAGGAGGGAGGGGGAAGGCGGGGAGAGGGGGATATAACAGGATGCTATTAAACAGATGCCGTTGAGGCCAAGTGATGTGAACGGGAGGAATCACTTCAGGAGATTGCATCCATTGAAAAGAAGAATGGATGCAATGTAAAGTTCATGAAAATGGGCTAATGGGGTCGGCCCATCCAGTGGGATGATAATGGGGTCGGTCCATCCAGTAGGATAATAATGGGTCAACACTGTCAGTGGGATAATAATGGGTCAACACTGCTAATGGGGCCACCTTGAGGAATGTCAACATTTAAAAAGGTCCAGTGTTTCAAGAATTCTCAAAATTCACATCAACAAACACGGACAACTTAGCCAAAACTCATTGAAAACCCTGAACGCTGTCCATGGCGAAGGTCTATCTTCCTCCTTGTATTACAAGAGATAGTGCTGATCTTCCTCCTTGTATTACTAGTGATTGTGCTGATCTTCCTCCTTGTATTACTAGTGATTGTGCTGATCTTCCTCCTTGTATTACTAGTGATATTGCTGATCTTCCTCCTTGTATTACTAGTGATTGTGCTGATCTTCCTCCTTGTATTACAAGAGATAGTGCTGATCTTCCTCCTTGTATTACAAGAGATAGTGCTGATCTTCCTCCTTGTATTACTAGTGATAGTGCTGATCTTCCTCCTTGAATTACTAGTGATAGTGCTGATCTTCCTCCTTGAATTACTAGTGATAGTGCTGATCTTCCTCCTTGAATTACTAGTGATAG
>WNWK01006410.1:0-106182 GCA_009830355.1 Cherax destructor
AAGACAACAGTGCCTAAGTGTGCGCAATAAGGCTAACAGATTACTAGGATTTATTTCAAGAAGTATAAGCAACAGAAGTCCAAAAGTTATTTTACAGCTCTATACATCACTAGTGAGACCTCATTTGGATTATGCAGCTCAGTTTTGGTCTCCTTACTACAGGATGGATATAGATTCATTGGAGAACATACAAGAAGAATGACTAAAATGATTTACAGTATAAGAAATCTCCCGTATGAAGATAGACTTAGAGCATTGAATCTCCACTCTCTGGAGAGACGTAGAATGAGGGGAGATATCATCGAGGTGTACAAGTGGATGATGGGCATAAACAAAGGAGATATTAATAAAATACTGAGGATATCGAACCAAGTAAGAACGAGAAATAACGGATTTAAATTGGATAAATTTAGATTTAGAAAGGACATAGGCAAGTACTGGTTTTCGAACAGAGTTGTAGATGCGTGGAACAATCTTCCGAGTAGGGTGATAGAGGCTAGGACCTTGGGTGGCTTTAAAAAGAGATTGGACAAATATATGAGTGGGAGGGGCTGGGTTTGATTAGTGTCGTGAGTACAGGAGTAAATTCTTAGGTAGTGGTGGTTTTGATAAGGACCTGCCTTGTATGGGCCAGTAGGCCTTCTGCAGTGTTCCTCCATTCTTATGTTTATGTTATGTTATTTTATTGTGGCAACGTTTCGCTCTCCAGGAGCTTTCTCAAGCCGTAACGGCTTGAGAAAGCTCCTGGAGAGCGAAACGTTGCCACAATAAAATGTCACATTAGTTGCAATTGTGTCCTTTTACTTAACATCAACAATGTAGAGTTATAGTGAACGCAACATACACATCAGCAATGTAGAGTTATAGTGAACGCAACATACACATCAACAATGTAGAGTTATAGTGAACGCAACATACACATCAACAATGTAGAGTTATAGTGAACGCAACAACACATCAACAATGTAGAGTTATATAGATGAATGGTTCAGAGAACCGACAAGTTATAAATTAGACACATATGCAACATTTGGGTATCTTTATTGAGGAAACGTTTCGCCACACAGTGGCTTCATCAGTCCAATACAAAGTAGAAAGGTGTAAGGAGAGTTGGAGTTTTGAGGTAATCAGTCCCTCGGTCTGGAGTCGATGTGTTCAGTCCATCAATCTTGTAGAAATGACAGTATATGTCCGTAGAGGTGGCTTATATACTGTAGTTAGGTGAGGTGAAGCAGCAGGAGGCGGGGTCATAGTGGTACCATCCACTAGTCTAAGTAGATCTTCGTCCAAAGGTTGGACAAGTGTTGAAGAATTCGTTTGTATTAAGATCCAACCTTTGGACGAAGATCTACTTAGACTAGTGGATGGTCCACATGACCGCCTCCTGCTGCTCACTCTCACCAACTACAGTATATAAGCCACCTCTACGACATATCTGTCATTTCTACAAGATTGATGGACTGAACCATGACCAGGCCGAGGGACTGTTACCTCAAAACTCCAACTCTCACACCTTTCTACTTTGTATGACTGATGAAGCCACTGTGTGGCGAAACGTTTCCTCAATAAAGATACCCAAATGTTGCATATGTGTCTAATTTATGATGTAGAGTTATAGTGAACGCAGCAGCACATCAACAATGTAGAGTTATAGTGAACGCAACATACACATCAGCAACGTAGAGTTATATTGAACGCAGCAACACATCAACAATGTAGAGTTATAGTGAACGCAACAACACATCAACAATGTAGAGTTATAGTGAACGCATCAACACATCAACAATGTAGAGTTATAATGAACGCAGCAACACATCAGCAATGAAGAGTTATAGTGAACGCAGCAGCACATCAACAATGTAGAGTTATAGTGAACGCAGCAACACATCAACAATGTAGAGTTATAGTGAACGCAACAACACATCAAGAATGTAGAGTTATAGTGAACGCAACAGCACATCAACAATGTAGAGTTATAATGAACGCAACAACACATCAGCAATAAAGAGTTATAATGAACGCAGCAGCACATCAACAATGTTGAGTTATAATGAACGCAGCAGCACATCAACAATGTAGAGTTATAATGAACGCAACATACACATCAGCAATGTAGAGTTATAGTGAACGCAGCAACACATCAACAATTTAGAGTTATAATGAACGCTGCAACACATCAACAATGTAGAGTTATAGTGAACGCAACATACACATCAGCAATGTAGAGTTATAGTGAACGCAGCAGCACATCAACACTGTAGAGTTATAGTGAACGCAGCAGCACATCAACAATGTAGAGTTATAGTGAACGTAGCAGCACATCAACAATGTGCCCTGGTGATGGACCAGGTGCTTCAGCTCCCTCAATGTCCTGGTGATGGACCAGGTGCTTCGGCTCCCTCAGTACCCTGGTGATGGACCAGGTGCTTCGGCTCCTTTAATACCTTGGTGATGGACCATGCGCTTCAGCTCCTTCAACGCCCTGGTGATGGATCATGTGCTTCGGCTCATTCAGTGCCCCAGTGATGGACCAGGTGCTTCAGCTTCTTTGATGCTCTTGTGGTGGACCAGGTGCTTCAGCTCCTTTGGTACCCTCTTTTATAGTTCCATGATTATCAAAGCATATTCCATGGATAGAGTAGGTGGGTTGGGTAGGAGTTTTTGTTTGTAGGACTGGTTTTGGGTTTGAGGGGGACCTGTCTAGTGTGGACCAATTAGCTTGCTGCAGTGTTCCTTATTTCTGTGTTCTTGTGAGTGAGAGGGGTTGGATTTGAACGGGACTTGCACAATGGTTGGGGGGAGGGTGTTGTCGGGGCTTGTTGCTAGGATGGTGATGGGGATGGGTTGGACAAATATTTTTGTTGGTGGGTTGATTTTGATATGGACCTGCCAAGTATGGGCCAGTAGGCCTGTTGCAGTGTTCCTCCTATCTTATGTTCTTATAATGAACGCAACATACACATCAACAATGTAGAGTTATAATGAACGCAGCAACACATCAACAATGTAGAGTTATAATGAACGCAACATACACATCAACAATGTAGAGTTATAGTGAACGCAGCAGCACATCAACAATGTAGAGTTATAATGAACGCAACATACACATCAACAATGTAGAGTTATAGTGAACGCAACATACACATCAGCAATGTAGAGTTATAGTGAACGCAGCAACACATCAACAATGTAGAGTTATAGTGAACGCAACATACACATCAACAATGTAGAGTTATAGTGAACGCAACATACACATCAGCAATGTAGAGTTATAGTGAACGCAGCAACACATCAACAATGTAGAGGTATAGTGAACGCAACAACACATCAACAATGTAGAGTTATAGTGAACGCAGCAGCACATCAACAATGTAGAGTTATAGTGAACGCAACAATACATCAACAATGTAGAGTTATGTAGATGAATGGTTCAGAGAACCGACAAGTTGTTAAATTAGACACATATGCAACACTTGGGTATCTTTATTGAGGAAACGTTTCGCCACACAGTGGCTTCATCAGTCCAATACAAAGAAGAAATTAGTAATAAACGGAGGAGTTTGAGGTAATCAGTCCCTCGGCCTGGAGTCGATGTGTTCAGTCCATCAATCTTGAAGTAAATACAACATAAGGCAAATAGAAGTTGCTTATATATTGTAGACAGGTGAGATGAAGCAGGAGGAGGCGGGGTCATAGTGGTATTATCCACTAGTCGAAGTAAGTCCTTGTCCAAAGGTTTGGACAAATGTTGAAGAATCCCTTTGTATCAAGATCCCAAGAAGTTGCTGTGTCAGACAGGATGTAGATGAATGGTTCAGAGAACCGACAAGTCTCACCTGTCTACTTCATCTCACCTGTCTACAGTATATAAGCAACTTCTATTTGCCTTATGTTGTATTTACTTCAAGATTGATGGACTGAACACATCGACTCCAGGCCGAGGGACTGATTACCTCAAACTCCCCCTTTTATTACTACTTTCTTCTTTGTATTGGACTGATGAAGCCACTGTGTGGCGAAACGTTTCCTCAATAAAGATACCCAAGTGTTGCATATGTGTCTAATTTAACAATGTAGAGTTATAGTGAACGCAACAACACATCAACAATGTAGAGTTATAGTGAACGCAGCAACACATCAACAATGTAGAGTTATAGTGAACGCAACATACACATCAGCAATGTAGAGTTATAGTGAACGCAGCAACACATCAACAATGTAGAGTTATAGTGAACGCAACAACACATCAACAATGTAGAGTTATAGTGAACGCAGCAACACATCAACAATGTAGAGTTATAGTGAACGCAGCAATACATCAACAATGTAGAGTTATAGTGAACGCAGCAGCACATCAACAATGTAGAGTTATAGTGAACGCAACAACACATCAACAATGTAGAGTTATAATGAACGCAACAACACATCAACAATGTAGAGTTATAGTGAACGCAGCAGCACATCAACAATGTAGAGTTATAGTGAACGCAGCAACACATCAACAATGTAGAGTTATAGTGAACGCAGCAGCACATCAACAATGTAGAGTTATAGTGAACGCAGCAATACATCAACAATGTAGAGTTATAGTGAACGCAGCAATACATCAACAATGTAGAGTTATAATGAACGCACCATACACATCAACAATGTAGAGTTATAGTAAACGCAGCAACACATCAACAATGTAGAGTTATAATGAATGAAGCAACATACACATCAACAATGTAAGAGTTATAGTGAATGCAGCAATACATCAACAATGTAGAGTTATAGTGAACGCAGCAACACATCAACAATGTAGAGTTATAGTGAACGCACCATACACAACAACATTAGATAATTTATCATCCAGAAACCATGTCACCAGTGTTGCCATAGTTAATAACAGTAACAAAATAGTACTTAGTGTGGTGGAGTGACGAAAATTAGAAAATTCTTCTTTTTATTGAAAAATGAGAAGAATAAAGTTACTTGTGGAAAGATGTAAAGCTTGTAGTTGTCAGTGGTCGCAATATACACAATGGAAAGCAAATATTCTTCCAGTAATCTTTCTTCATCAGTCGCCTACCATAGCCAACAATAGTGACAAAATAGCATTTGATGTGGTGTCGGTGGGAAAAATCTAGAAAAGTGTGACTCTACATAATACATTATGAGGCTACATAATACATTATGAGGCTACATAATACATTATGAGGCTACATATTACATTATGAGGCTGCATAATACATTATGAGGCTACGTAATACATTATGAGGCTACATAATACATTATGAGGCTACATAATACAGTATGAGGCTACATAATACAGTATGAGGCTACATAGTACAGTATTAGGCTACATAATACAGTATGAGGCTACATAGTACAGTATGAGGCTACATAATACAGTATGAGGCTACATAATACAGCCTCAGCACAATACTAGAAAAACCACCATTGTTCTACATAGTGTCTCAACACAATATTAGGATGTACAAGAAAGGTATACAATACCGACAATATGAAATTAAGACACATGTGCAACATCTGGGTATCTTTATAGTAAACGTTTCCGCATACCAGTGACTATGCCCTCGTCTGCTACCCGTCCCATTCAGCTGTCGCCTATTTAAGACCAAGCCTTCTAACCTGATCTTCATAATCTCCAGACCTACGGTGCTGAATACACCAACTCCAAGGCCGAGGGACTGATTACCTCATCTTTTGTATATAGTTCTACTGTCTTCAAGTTATGTCCTAGGATTTTGTATTGATAAAGCCACTGGATGGCGAAACGTTTACAATAAAGACACCCAGATGTTGCACATGTGTCTTAATTTCACAATATTAGGAGAAAATAAACTGCTTAGCCTTCAAGTCTGGTCATCCTTGTTCATTTGTTTGGAGAACAATCTTGTTCCACTTTATCCGGGAATATCTCGCTCTTGCGCTCTCTGTCTTTTGTGTAGCCTGATATTGCTTTCTGACTCCAGTGCTATGTGGGGCTCTGTTGCCTGCGTCTCCATCACTCTGTTCTGTGTTTGTAGCCCGCATCTCCCTCGTGGTGTTGTGTGTTGCCTGCGCCTCTCCTCGCGGTGTTCTGTGTTGCCTGATCCTCCTTCGCGGTGTTCTGCCTTTCCATTAATATTGTGGCGACAAAGTAACCCTGAAGTGTCAACAGTAGCGTGTATTGAGTTATTAACGAAGCTTTATATTAATTGAATCCACATGAGAATGTTATATTATTGTGTAGTAACTCATAATTTATCTAATTGCAGAGAGCAAGACTGAGTGTAAACACCGGCATAACCACGACCACAACAAGACTGAGTGTAAACACAGGCATAACCACGACCACAACAAGACTGAGTGTAAACACAGGCATAACCACGACCACAACAAGACTGAGTGTAAACACAGGCATAACCACGACCACAGTGTGGATGACCAGTGTCATTGTAGCAACACCCAGACTTATATTTTCGTTACATACGCACATGAATGTCTCCATTAGCAGTTACTAGCGAGTGTAATACAGACATTTATAAGAGAAAAAGTGATTTTAACATTGCAGTTGATGTGTGTATAGATTCTTTTGGTCATTTTGATCAATTAAAACGCAGAAAGAAAAGAGGAAGTCACTTTATATTAGGCAAAGTGTTGTTTGTAGAGGGATGAACAGCGGAGGTAAAGACACTCCAGCTACTGCAAGTGGCATGAATATCTTAGAAAGTTGCAATGTCAAGCTTCACCAAAAGAAAGTCAAGAAGTAAAATATGAAAGTTAGACTGCAGCTGAGACAATAAATAAATACGAGTTGGTGCCGTTATAGAGAAAGTCACAACAGCCTAGAAAGTTCTGACTTATTGGCTTACACCGCCTGCATCTAAAGGTGTGGTGCACCGTAAGCTTTGCTGCATCTTAAGCTTTGCTGCACCTTAAGCTTTGCTGCACCTTAAGCTTTGCTGCACCTTAAGCTTTGCTGCACCTTAAGGTGTGGTGCATTATAAGGTGTGGTGCACTATAAGGTGTATGGGGAAACGTAGGCTCAGCCACTTGCACCCAGCTTAATACAAACTCAGAAATAAACAAGCTCTCTCACACCCCCGCATGACTGACTCAGTGGTTCAAGGCTGCCGTCACAACCCCCGCATGACTGACTCAGTGGTTCAAGGCTGCCGTCACAACCCCCGCATGACTGACTCAGTGGTTCAAGGCTGCCGTCACAACCCCCGCATGACTGACTCAGTGGTTCAAGGCTGCCGTCACAACCCCGAGTGTCTCTCTCACTTTAATGTAAACTCATTAAAATCATTACATATGTAATTCAGTGTCATCTCTCAATCCCCAGCTACCACTGAACTTTCCATGTAGTTATACAGCAGATGTCTGTGCTACAACACCTTTACATATTTTTTCGACTCGAGGAATTGTCTAATGCGCTCTGTCATCACCAGTCAAGGTATTAATCTCCTCCCCAACTGACTTTGCAACAACTGGAGGCCTCATTTACACTCCAGTTGGCCTCGGACCTTCATCAAGAGGAAGTATTTTATCAGCTGCTACTGGAGTTTCAGCAGCTGGGTTCATGACTTTTGGACGCTTGCTGGAGTTAGCAGTGACGATCATGGTTCTTGCAGTCACACCTGCCACTGGTAAGTCTACAACGTATTGTGTGTTTATTTTTCTAAATAGGAGTCACCTTTCAAGTTAATAATTCTTTCAAGCAAAACTGAGGTAAGGGACAGCTCAATTTGGAAATTTTATGCTTGATTGTTTAAATATAAGGTCAGCTGTACCAATAGTAGAAGTGCTAGAAATAAGATGGATGAGCTAAGGTTAATTACATGTGCAGAGATCATAGATATTATTGCTGTAACAGAAACCTGGTTTAACCTGAATGCCACACACAAGGCTAAAAATGATTTCACACCAATTAGATCAACAGGAAGATAAGGATGGTGGAGTGGCGATGTATGTGTGAGATAATTTAAACTGTTGCATTATATATGATTAAAAAATGGAAGCGACAGACACTGGAGCTATTTGGTTTCAGTTTATGGAGGATGTGAAAGTTAAACTTGGATGTGATTTACAGGCCCCAAACCTTGACAGGGAACATAATAAACATATATGGAACTAAATTACTAAGACTAAGGGCGATTTTAACTTTAGCCAAATTCACTGGAGAAATTTGACAGGAAATCTTGATCCAGGATTATTTTTTAAACCAGTTTGTGACAAAACTAAGTAGAGGAAATAATCTGCTTGTCTTGGCTCTTGATAACAAAGAATCTCTAATTAATAATATTGAGGTTAGGGATGAGCTTAGAGAAAGCGATCACAAATCACACAGCTTAAATATATCATGGAATTACCTTAAGAATTACTATCAAGTTAAAGTCTCAGATTTTTGTGCAGCTGATTTTTGTGGGGCTGAGGTATTATCTAGCAGGACCGGACTAGTGTGACCTGACAGGTGTGAGGTATAATCTAGCAGGACCGGACTAGTGTGACCTGACAGGTGAGAGGTATTATCTAGCAGGACCGGACTAGTGTGACCTGACAGGTGTGAGGTATTATCTAGCAGGACCGGACTAGTGTGACCTGACAGGTGAGAGGTATAATCTAGCAGGACCGGACTAGTGTGACCTGACAGGTGTGAGGTATTATCTAGCAGGACCGGACTAGTGTGACCTGACAGGTGAGAGGTATATCTAGCAGGACCGGACTAGTGTGACCTGACAGGTGTGAGGTATTATCTAGCAGGACCGGACTAGTGTGACCTGACAGGTGTGAGGTATTATCTAGCAGGACCGGACTAGTGTGATCTGACAGGTGTGAGGCATTATCTAGCAGGACCGGACTAGTGTGACCTGATAGGTGTGAGGTATTATCTAGCAGGACCGAACTAGTGTGACCTGATAGGTGTGAGGTATTATCTAGCAGGACCGGACTAGTGTGACCTGACAGGTGTGAGGTATTATCTAGCAGGACCGGACTAGTGTGACCTGACAGGTGTGAGGTATTAGCTAGCAGGACCGGACTAGTGTGACCTGACAGGTGTGAGGTATTAGCTAGCAGGACCGGACTAGTGTGACCTGACAGGTGTGAGGTATTATCTAGCAGGACCGGACTAGTGTGACCTGACATGTGTGAGGTATTATCTAGCAGGACCGGACTAGTGTGACCTGATAGGTATGAGGTATTATCTAGCAGGACCTGACTAGTGTGACCTGACAGGTTATTATCCTGCGGAGATGGTTACCAAAATGACATTCTTCAAAGCATAGTTCAAGCTGCCTCTGCACCATGTTCCAAATAGGGAATAACAAGATAAAAAGACCGTAAATGGATAAACAATAAGATAAAACATCACAAGAAGAGACGCATTTACAGGCGAATCAGAAAGGGAAAATGACACTTATTGAATCAATATATTCAATTAAAGAGACAAATCAAGAAAGGAATAACAATAGCTAAAAGCTATTATGAAATTAAAATCACAAGGGAACAGAAGACCAACCCAAAATGTTTTTTCAGATATATTAGCATAATATTAAACAGACCCACTAAAAGTGGCTCAGGTCAGCTTACCGTCACTAATGTATACAATCTTCAGCATTTATTACCTCAGTTTTTACACAGGAAGATTCTAGCAACATTCCAAAACTAAAAAATTATACAGATCTGAACGAAAATAAGTTAAGCACGATCAAAGTAACTAGTGACACGGTTCTCAGACACATTAAAACCAAACAGATCACTGAGTCCTCAGGAAACCTTCTCAAACTTTATAAAGGAATATAAGAAGGAATTTAGCAAACCGCACCAATTAGCCTAACCTTCAATGTGGGAAAATTTATGGAATCCATTATTGCAGAGGCTATTCGAGGCGACCTTGAAACATAACTGATCAACGGTGTAATGGGAAACCCATCACTTCAGTTTCCTCAGTAAAATATCTGGGAATCCCCTTTGACCCATGCATGTCAGGAGAATTGATAGGGAACAGTGTAGTAAAGAAAGCGAATGCCACACTGAAGTTCCTCTACAGACAAGCACAGTGTCTACCTACTGAGGCTCGCAGGACCCTATGTCTAGCCCTTATACAATGTCATATTGACTACGCTTGCTCTTCATGGTACTCTGCCTTGACAAAAAACTGAAAGATAAGCTGCAAATCACTCAGAACAAAATGGTAAGATTCATCCTGGACCTGGGTCCAAGAGAACATGTAGGCCAGGATGAATTACAACAATTGGATATGCTGAATATTGAAGACAAAGTAAAACAACTTAGGTTGAATCAAGTTTATAAAATTTCTCACAGTGTCCAGAATATCTTGCTGCCAATTTTGTCAAGGCTGGGAACCAAAGCAGTCATAGTACTAGGGGAAGATAGCACAACTTTGTCGTAGCCACAGTCAGTGGCCAGGCTTCAAACACCTTTTATTGTACAGCAATAAAGGAATGGAACAGACTGCCTGCACATGTCAAAGCCAGTCATAGCATGAGCCAGTTCAAGAAGAGAACCAAAAGGTACCTAATGAATGTAGCGACAGAAAGGGAGGAGAGGGATTTCTGGTATAGCTAACATACATGTACCTATTACTGTGATCTGATCCTCTCTTTAATGTTAATGTAAATAACTCAGTTTACCTTATTCCTAGCATATATCCTTTTATTGATTAAATAATAAATAATCATAAGAACCCCAATGAAAATAAGTCACTTTGACTGACTTTTTTTGGGTTATCCTGGTTAATGTACACATATGCTGCTATGTATGATAATTTTTGTAACTGTATTTATGTGTACTTGTACCTGAATAAACTTACATACTCGTTATATCTCTAGCATCAGATATGCTGGTCGGGAGGACAAGCCTATATGGGTGTGTGACATACACCGAATAAATTGTAGCGTACTTCTAACATGCCACATGACATTAATGTGATCTGCTTTATTATGTCCTAGTCTTGACTATGCCCTCTATCCTGGTCCTGTGTCCTGGTCCTGTGTCCTGGTCCAGACATGTCCCGTATACCACGGTCTGGTGTGGCTCCTGTGATGCAGTTATAACATCAAGGTTGCTAAGGTGACTTTTAAGACTGAATTATGAGGATCCTTTTATAAGATCAGTTTCACTGCTGATCCTCAGGATCTTGGACAGGCTGAGTCTCATTCCACTGTTTATAACATAAAAGTAACAAATTGCTAACACCAATACTAGATGTATTTCCGTCACTGGGCGCTCCAAAAGACGTTTCCCTGTAATCTATGTAAAAACTAATTTAGTGTTTTTACTTTCGGTTAAGTAACTTATGTATGCAGTTCCTGAATGGTTTCAATTTTTTAATAACCATTGTGTTTTAGCTGTGAATGGGCAGATGTGCCAGTTTACTTACATAGTTAATAAACATAGCATTGTCGGGGTCTAAGAGCTGGAAAATGCCTCTTCTGATTAGCTTCAAATATTTATCACTGGTGTGTTTCTCTTAAGAGAAAGTCCATATTGATTTTGCTATGTGTAGTTTCTAACTTGTTTGTTATATTAAGCAAATTCGTTCTTGTGTGATAACTGAAAAATGCCTCTTCTGATCTGTTTCAAACCTTAAACTCTAGTGTACCTTATTTAGAGGTAAGTTTGGATTAAGTTTAGGTTATATAGGTGTCCATCTGAAATATTTTTAAGTGGGAAAATTTAAATTCTGGTTTTCATGAAATAATTTATGAATTTCTCAGCCGATCGTTTCTTAACTTTCAGAACATATAATCTGATAAAGTAACTTCAGCACAGCTTCAAGTTTAAAATAATGTGCGCATTTCTTTGTGATAACAGGAGATCGTCTCGTCTGATTGGCATAATTTTTTTAAAGCAAATGTTTCTTAGTTTTAGGTTCTAACTGGGTTCTGGCTGCACTGGGGACAATATAATATTTTTAACGATGATTCTAGGAGAGTCTCCAGGCAATGACGTGTAAATGACGTGTGAGAGTCTTCTATGATTACCTTCAGATCATCAAAGTAGAAATTTAATTAGATAATAGTGTAGTTCTCTGTGCTATTCCTTCATCATACATTGAGGTTGATGGGTTTTGGCTTACGAAAAATATAGATAGTTTTCTTGGGTTACGGAGCAACCGATACAAGTCCAGTTAACTTTAGTTACAAATACCTTCGCTGCTTCTCCACAGCACTTTATTCAACATAGCTTCAAAAATTTCAGTTCTTCACTCAGTATAATTTCCTTCCCAGTAACAACTACTAAAATTTTCCCTTTCAAATGCGCTGTTACTATTGTTGTTGTAGCAGTACATCACACCGTCATGTGTGTGACTCCAGTGTCATCCTTGCACAGGGCGCTACGACAGGGGCGGCCAGCAGCACAGCATCACCTGGGGTAGGGCTAACAGTCACAGCTCAGCCATTTTCGGCAACATACCCACGAACGTCACCGCTGTGTTTGGTCACCGCGCCCGACTTCCCTGTCAGGTCAAAAACCTGGGCTTCAAAGACGTGAGTACAGACTTCTATATCGAGTTGATAATGTTTGGTTGATTGGGTTTAATAGTAAGCGAGGTTTATTATGGCTACGAGTAAGCAAGCAAGAACACAGTAATCCGTAAAATAGAGGTTAAATTAAGCTCTTAGTGTATACCCCGAGATATACACACCTCCCGGTGTACTTACCCTTCAAATACTTGGAATGCCTCAGTTGTATTTCAGTTTATTATAGTAGATAGTATATATTTTTTGTTTTTGTTTCTACCTCTATATTTGTTGCATGATTAATTTTTATATTATGTCAATATATGAATCGTAAATGTATTCCGAAACTTAACATAAAGACACAAAAATTGTTTTGTCAAATGATATATTTTTCTTTAACTTTTCGTCTTTCTGACGTGCCTTTAACTAGCTAATATATATATATATATATATATATATATATATATATATATATATATATATATATATATATATATATATATATATATATATATATATATATATATATATAATGTCGTGCCGATTAGGTAAAACTTGCGATTTTGGCTTAAATAACAACGCTCATCTTGCCATATAAGACAAGCGAAAATTTGTGTATGCAATAATTTCGCCAAAATCATTCTGAACCTAACGAAAAAAATATATTTCATTGTGTTTGTTTATTATTAAATTATTGTTAACGTATCTAAAATATATTTAGTTGGGTTAGGCTAAATTAAATTGCGCTTGTTGTAATAAGGTTAGGTAGGTTTTCAAAGTTTCTCTTGGTACAAAATTATAAATTTTTATATTAACATAAATGAAAAAAATATATCTTTAAATGTATAAGAGAAAATTTTTGAAAGGACTTAATTTTAGATGAGTTCTTGCTAATTGACCAGTTTTACCTAATCGGCACGACATATATATATATATATATATATATATATATATATATATATATATATATATATATATATATATATATATATATATATATATATATATGTTGTGTGTGTGTGTGTGTGTGTGTGTGTGTGTGTGTGTGTGTGTTAGTTACCATTTTGTCCTAGGCACATGTCGATTAGACACTAGGCCTGTTGTAGTGTGTGTGTGTGTGTGTGTGTGTGTGTAAGGAAACACTTCGAAATGTTTCCGCCCTGCCGGGAATCGAACCCGGGCCCTCCTCGTGTACTCACCTAATTGTACTCAACTATTGTGGTTGCAGGGTCGAGACTCAGCTCCTGGCCCCGCCTCTTCCTGTCTGCTACTGGGTCTCTGCTCTCCCTGCTCCATGAGCTTTATCATACCTTGTCTTAAAACTATGTATGGTTCCTGCCTCCACTACGCCACTTTCTAGGCTATTCCACTTCCTGACAACTCTATGACTGAAGAAATACTTCTTAACATCCCTTTGACTATAGGAGTCTTCAACTTCCAACTGTGACCCCTTGTTTCTGTGTCCCCTCTCTGGAACATCATGTCTCTGTCCACCTTATCTATTCCTTGCAGTATTTTATATGTCGTTATCATGTCTCCCCTAACCCTCCTGTCCTCTAGTGTCGTCAGGCCGATTTCCTTAACCTTTCTTCGTAGGACAATCCCTAAGCTCTGGGACTAGTCTTGTTGAAAACCCTTTGCACTTTCTCTAGTTTCTGACGTGCTTGACCAGGTGTGGTTTCCAAACTGGTGCTGCATACTCCAGTATGGGCCTGACGTATATGGTGTACAGAGTCTTGAATGATTCCTTAGTGAGGTATTGGAACGCTATTCTTAGGTTTGCCAGCCGCCCGTATGCTGCAGCAGTTATCTGATTGATGTGTGCCTCAGGAGATGTGCTCGGTATTATACTCACCCCAAGATCTTTTTCCTTGAGTGAGGTTTGCAGTCTTTGGCCTCCTAGACTATACTCTGTCTGCGGTCTTCTTTGCCCTTCCCCGATCTTCATGACTTTACATTTGGCAGGGTTAAATTCAAGGAGCCATTTACTGGACCAGGCTTGTAGCCTGTCCAGGTCTCTTTGTAGTCCTACCTGATCCTCAACTGATTTAATTCTTCTCATTAACTTCACATCATCTGCAAACAGGGACACTAGTAACAGTAGTGTGTGTGTTTTTATTTCGTTGATGTCGTTATGTTGTATGAACATGTTCCAGGCTCGAGTCATCCTGGGAATAAATGATCTCAGATCAAGTGAGGTTCTTGAGGTTACAACCTGAATGTAGTTTTTGTTTGCTGTCCGTCTTGTTGTTTAGAAGTTCATTTCTTGTTCTCCGCGGAGTCGAGCCAAGTGTGGCATTTTGACAATGCCAGCCTTGTACATAATAAGGCCACCCACATCCCTCCGGTGTTGACGGCTCTGCTGATATGACAAATGTGTCCAGGGTGGGTCCAGGCGAGAGATGAGTTACCTTGCTCTGTTCTCTGTTGTCTCAAGAAGTCGAGAATGATAACCATCCCGGTTTGACGGCTCTGCTGATATGCAAATTGTCCAGGGTGGGTCAGGCGAGAGATGGTTACTCTTGTTCTCGTTGTCCAAGAAGTCAGCAGATTAGTCGGAGGAAAAGGCATCAGTCCAACCCTGCCATATAAAGGAGGAGCTACTGTGCTCGTCGTACTTGGACACATGTGTACATATTCCTTACTACTGTTATTGTTGTTAACTTCTTGGATACCTTGCTCGTAAGACTCTCTGTGCGAATGTTCGTGGTCATTCAATTCCATACAAGTGATTCACAAGTAGTAATATAGAAGTATGTAACGTGTAAATATGACTCTGTACCCAAACTTCTGATTGATGTCTCCTCTCATGCATAAATGCTCTGGTTAAGTCACGGGTGTTCTGAAGTTTAGAGCATTTAACAATGTAATGAGAGAGGAAAGCATCAACAGAGACAAAGCCAGGGCTAAGATTCATACAGGGAAAGTTGTGTATAAGGGAGGATTCAACCAGACGGCGACTGTGAAAGTTGGACGTAGGGTAGACAGCTTTAGCAGAAGACCAATCAATAGGATGACTGTGATCTCTGACATGTCAGAAAAGAGCATTGTTAGTGTCGGCCTAACACTACTTTTTTGCTCCTTGAGTCTGTCAGACAGAGATCGGCCAGTTTCTCCGAAGTACTGAAGAGGACAGGAGGAACAAGAAATAGTGTAGACACCAGGAGCATCTATAGAGGGAGGGGAGGTATGAACTAGATTAGTGCGAAGAGTGTTAGTCTGGCGAAAGGTAAGTTTGATGTCTAAGTAACGGAGAGAGTTGTTGAGATTAGAGAGACCAGAGATGTAGGGAAGGCAGAGGACTGGAGAGTTCCCAGGAGTAGAGGGTTTAGGAGAGAAGAAAGTCCGTTTAGCACGTGAGAAGGTAGAGTCTATGAAATAGGAAGGGTAGCCAAGACAAGAAAATGAATTATGAAGAGTGGAAATTTCTGATTCAAGGAACTGAGGATCACAAATGCGGAGAGCACGGAGAAAGAGGGAGATAAGAACACTTTTCTTGACAGAGGAAGCATGATAAGAGAAGTAGAGAATGTACATGCCACTGTGCATAGGCTTGCGGTACACGGAAAAAGCAAAACCTGTGTGTGAGAGGTGGACATGAACATCAAGGAAAGGAAGCAAAGAATTAGATTCCCATTCAGCTTTAAACTTGATGGAAGGAGAAAGATTATCAAGAACATCAACAAATGGTTGGAAGAGACTAGAGTCATGAGGCCAAAGAGCAAAGATGTCATCTATATAGAGGAGCCAGAGTGAAGGACGCACATCAATAGTAGGAAGAACAGTCTCGAAGTATTCCATGTTCCCGTCCCTGTCTGCTGGCCTATATATAATCCCTCCTTCTCTCCTTTTTGTTGTGTGACTTTGTAAATGGTCCAAGTCTGACCGAAACGTCGTCGTAAGCTCCTCTCTTCTATGTGCGGGTTATTTGTGTCAAAGGCATTAGCTACGACCAGCGCTGCCACAAAGCTGATTCATTAAGCGACTGGTGACACAGAGGAGAGACTAACACATCATCAACGACTGGTGACACAGAGGAGAGACTAACACATCATCAACGACTGGTGACACAGAGAAGAGACTAACACATCATCAACGACTGGTGACAGAGGAGAGACTAACACATCATCAACGACTGGTGACACAGAGAAGAGACTAACACATCATCAACGACTGGTGACACAGAGGAGAGACTAACACATCATCAACGACTGGTGACACAGAGGAGAGACTAACATATCATCAACGACTGGTGACACAGAGGAGAGACTAACACATCATCAACGACTGGTGACACAGAGGAGAGACTAACACATCATCAACAGACGAATATTTTCTGATGGTCGCAATGATGCGAGAAAAAGTCAACAAAAGCTGTTTTTTTTTTGTTTTTAAGAAATTTTTGTCACTAACATTTTTCCAGTAATTAACAGCAATAACACTGATCTGTATTTTAATTGACAGGACTGAGGCTGATCTGTGAACTAATTGACAGGATTGACGCTGATCTGTACACTAATTGACAGGAGAGACACTGTTATGTACATTAATTGACAGTATGACACTGATCTGTACATTAATTGACAGTATGACACTGGTCTGATCACTAACTGACAAGAGTAACACTGGTCTGTTCACTAACTGACAGGAGTAACACTGGTCTGTTCACTAACTGACAGGAGTAACACTGGTCTGTTCACTAACTGACAGGAGAAACACTGGTCTGTTCACTAACTGACAGGAGTAACACTGGTCTGTTCACTAACTGACAGGAGAAACACTGGTCTGTTCACTAACTGACAGGAGTAACACTGGTCTGTTCACTAACTGACAAAGGAGGCATACACACTGGTCTGTTCACTAACTGACAGGAGTACACTGGTCTGTTCACTAACTGACAGGAGTGACACTGGTCTGTTCACTAACTGACAGGAGCGACACTGGTCTGTTCACTAAGTGACAGGAGAGACACTGGTCTGTTCACTAACTGACAGGAGTGACGCTGGTCTGTTCACTAACTGACAGGAGTGACGCTGGTCTGTTCACTAACTGACAGGAGAGACACTGGTCTGTTCACTAACTGACAGGAGTAACACTGGTCTGTTCACTAACTGACAGGAGCGACACTGGTCTGTTCACTAACTGACAGGAGTAACACTGGTCTGTTCACTAACTGACAGGAGAGACACTGGTCTGTTCACTACCTGACAGGAGCGACACTGGTCTGTTCACTAACTGACAGGAGCGACACTGGTCTGTTCACTAACTGACAGGAGTGACACTGGTCTGTTCACTAATTGACAGGAGTGACACTGGTCTGTTCACTAACTGACAGGAGTGACACTGGTCTGGTCACTAACTGACAGGAGTGACACTGGTCTGTTCACTAACTGACAGGAGTGACATTGGTCTGTTCACTAACTGACAGGAGCGACACTGGTCTCTTCACTAACTGACAGGAGCGACACTGGTCTGTTTACTAACTGACAGGAGTGACACTGGACTGTTTACTAACTGACAGGAGTGACACTAGTCTGTTTACTAACTGACAGGAGTGACACTGGTCTGTTCACTAACTGACAGGAGCGACACTGGTCTGTTCACTAACTGACAGGAGCGACACTGGTCTGTTCACTAACTGACAGGAGTGACACTGGTCTGTTCACTAACTGACAGGATGCACTGGTCTGTTACTAAATGACAGAGCGACACTGGTCTGTTCACTAACTGACAGGAGCGACACTGGTCTGTTCACTAACTGACAGAAGTGACACTGGTCTGTTCACTGAGAGGAGCGACACTGGTCTTTTCACTAACTGACAGGAGTGACACTGGTCTGTTCACTAACTGACAGGAGTGACACTGGTCTGTTCACTAACTGACAGGAGCGACACTGGTCTGTTCACTAACTGACAGGAGCGACACTGGTCTGTTCACTAACTGACAGAAGTGACACTGGTCTGTTCACTAACTGAGAGGAGCGACACTGGTCTGTTCACTAACTGACAGGAGTGACACTGGTCTGTTCACTAACTGACAGGAGTGACACTCGTCTGTTCACTAACTGACAGGAGCGACACTGGTCTGTTCACTAACTGACAGGAGCGACACTGGTCTGTTCACTAACTGACAGGAGTGACACTGGTCTGTTCACTAACTGACAGGAGTGACACTGGTCTGGTCACTAACTGACAGGAGTGACACTTGTCTGTTTACTAACTGACAGGAGTGACATTGGTCTGTTCACTGACAGGAGCGACACTGGTCTGTTCACTAACTGACAGGAGCGACACTGGTCTGTTTACTAACTGACAGGAGTGACACTGGACTGTTTACTAATTGACAGGAGTGACACTGGTCTGGTTACTAACTGACAGGAGTGACACTGGTCTGTTCACTAACTGACAGGAGCGACACTGGTCTGTTCACTAACTGACAGGAGCGACACTGGTCTGTTCACTAACTGACAGGAGCGACACTGGTCTATTCATGTTACAAAATGACACGATATCTATTAATAATAGATATCTCCAGTGAACACTAGAAAGGAAAGCCCTTCTAGCATCCAGCCTGTTACTGGGCTTTTGCAACAAAGTCAGTATCCTGGTTCAGTTATCCGACATATTATATAGCTGAAGAGGATTGCAACTGATAGGGTACTAACCAAACAGATATATTTAAAAGGTTTATTATCAAAGTGAGAAAATCTAGGGTAACGTAGTAAATCAAATATAAAGATATTAATTAAGATATCAATTAGGTTAATTAGGAGGGTAGCTCCTACACTGCTCTCATATACTATAAGTCTGTGCTGAGGGCACATATATATAAATGACTCAGAAGTACCATCAGGTACAATGTCAGTAATTACAATAATATATACAAATAAGAATAAATGTGTGTATGAGTGTGCTCCCGGTAACTCTAAGACTCGACTCAACCAGTGTACGACAGAACAACTTCTCTTAAGCTAGCTGTACTAACAAACTGACAATCAGAACAGCTTGATTGTCCAGAAAAACGACCAATTCGCAGAACAGCACTATAACAGACAACAGCAACACAGCGTCAGGAACAAGGAGATAGAAAATCGACCCTAACTGTGGACCATCAGTAGATCCTCCAAAACAGTCACAAAACTCCCTTTCTACTGAAACTAGGTTCAGCATAAACAATCCCAAACTGTGGCGGTGCACAGATGCCTTATCGAATTAGGTCCAGAGCTATAGCTTGAGACCTGAGTTTTATCAGTGTCAATGTGACACACAACCCAGAACAACGTCGAAAAATCACTGTCTAGTCTATTCTCTGTGAACAGAGTTACACAGAGTTCTGAGAAGTATGATTCGCCTCACCAACGAATGCATATTCTACCCAACAGAGTCTAATGTTGAGAAAACAAGTAGAAATAGGAGTGAGGTGTTGACTCGACGAGGTCAGCAGGCCAGAGAGAGAGAGGGAAGAGGAACAACCACCCAGCTCAGGTGTGTTCAGAGACTGACTCCTTCCAGCAACTAGACGCCGGCAGCATAACATTAGTTTGCCAACACCAAGGCAGTTACTACACACTCTCAAGCACAACAATATAAAATATTACATCCTACCTAAAGTAAATAGCTAAGTTAAATAATAGTCTAATAATAATATACAGCAAAATATTAACGATTTAGCTATTATCGAGAATATTCGCAATATAAAATTATAGAAAATGGAAATATACATTATATACATTGAGGCCCAGTTCAGGGGGCGCAATAGTTCACTAACTGACAGGAGTGACACTGGTCTGTTTACTAAATGACAGGAGTGACACTGGTCTGTTCACTAACTGACAGGAGCGACACTGGTCTGTTCACTAACTGACAGGAGTGACACTGGTCTGTTTACTAACTGACAGGAGTGACACTGGTCTGGTCACTAACTGACAGGAGCGACACTGGTCTGTTCACTAACTGACAGGAGCGACACTGGTCTGTTCACTAACTGACAGGAGTGACACTGGTCTGTTTACTAACTGACAGGAGTGACACTGGTCTGGTCACTAACTGACAGGAGCGACACTGGTCTGTTCACTAACTGACAGGAGCGACACTGGTCTGTTCACTAACTGACAGGAGTGACACTGGTCTGTTCACTAACTGACAGGAGTGTCACTGGTCTGTTCACTAACTGACAGGAGCGACACTGATCTGTTCACTAACTGACAGGAGTGACACTGGTCTGTTCACTAACTGACAGGAGCGACACTGGTCTGTTCACTAACTGACAGGAGCGACACTGGTCTGTTTACTAACTGCCAGGAGTGGCACTGGTCTGTTTACTAACTGACAGGAGTGACACTGGTCTGTTCACTAACTGACAGGAGCGACACTGGTCTGTTCACTAACTGACAGGAGCGACACTGGTCTGTTCACTAACTGACAGGAGTGACACTGGTCTGTTTACTAACTGACAGGAGTGACACTGGACTGTTTACTAACTGACAGGAGTGACACTGGTCTGATTACTAACTGACAGGAGTGACACTGGTCTGTTCACTAACTGACAGGAGCGACACTGGTCTGTTCACTAATTGACAGGAGCGACACTGGTCTGTTCACTAACTGACAGGAGTGACACTGGTCTGGTCACTAACTGACAGGAGCGACACTGGTCTGTTCACTAACTGACAGGAGCGACACTGGTCTGTTCACTAACTGACAGGAGCGACACTGGTCTGTTCACTAACTGACAGGAGCGACACTGGTCTGTTCACTAACTGACAGGAGCGACACTGTTGTAACAATGGAGACGTCGCTGCATCTGGTGGCTGTTGATCATATTTGCGTTTCTGTGTTTACTCTCCGTGTTGACATTATTACACAAGTCTTTCCCACATTCCTTTAGCTTCATTAAGTGATCCTCCTGTGTTTTGTGTATAGTGCTTCTTTTGAGTTCTTTATTTTGTCTATTTCTGGGCAGCTGGAATTTATCACGAATGAATACAATATTATTTTTTTACTGACCACTTGAAAACTCTATTTATAGTCTCTTCCAATTTTTCCGTATTTTCTTCCTGGGTAACTTTAATGTTAAGTTTTATAACGTTCGCTTACTATGATATGCAGCTGTGGCTAGTGTTGTTAATTGATGTCTGATACGAGGATAGTGATCAGGAACCGCCTGAACAGGGTCTTGGGCTACTATTTTTTTAACGTTAGCTAAGGCTACATTTTTTTAATTTTTTTTGTGCTTTAGTCGTCAGAAAATGAACATTTATTTGCTAACTTCTCTCTTTTTACCCAGTGACGATGATCACATTTGTCAAGTTCCTTCATGAAGTTCATTTTGACCACATACGTATTTTTTCAAAACTTCCATAATTTTGTAATAATGGTTTAGTAGTTGTGACCCACACATCTTCCCACTCTAAATCTATATTGTTCTTGGATGTATAAGTCAAACATTTCCATTAAGTTTGTCGTCTCTTCACTTTTTATAACTTATCGTTCCCATTGTACTTCCGTCTAATATGAATGTTTTAGCTTCTCTATATCGTTAATCTCTCTGTTTGGATTGTCTCTCCTCCGCTGTGACACAAAGTTCCTACTGAAGTAGACATTCCATTAAAATGTACCTAGCACAGGTCCTCGTGGATCCACAAACTGAGAGGCTTGTTGACGCTGCTCATTTGAGAATTCTCCTAAGTCAGCGATCGCAGCCTTTTTTTTTTTCCCACAAATCCGACGACATTCATCTTTGCTAATATACAGGGTCTAAAGCCAGCGACGAACAACAAAATACCTTACATCCGTGGACTGTTTACAGAGTCAAATGCAATGTTTGCGGTTTTCACAGAGACCCACATAAAGGATCACTTAGACAATGAAATATGGATCCCTGGCTACAACCTATACACATGTGACAGAGTGAACAGGCAAAGGGGGAGGGGGGGGGTTGTTGGCCTGTATATCACAGAGTCACTTATATGTTCAGAACTACTAAATGCCTCAAATGATGTAGTTGAAGTTTTAGCAGTAAAGATCGAGAATCAAAATCTGGTCATCGTGGTTGTATACAGGAACAGCTTCTGAAAATTGACCACTGTCTGGAAAACCTTCCAGCTCCTGCCCCCAACATCTTGCTCCAGGGGGACTTCAACCTAAGGCACCTAAAATGGAGGAATATTGTAAATAATGTGGTAGCAGAGATAACACCAGGAGGCAGCTCAGATGAAAACTCGCACACACACGAGCTTTTAAATCTCTGCACCAAATTCACCTTAAACCAGCAAATAATAGAGCCTACAAGATTGGAGAATACGCTGAACCTCATCTTCACTAACAATGATGATCTGATACGAAATGTCATCATATCTAAAACAATATACTCAGATCACAATGTAATAGAGGACCAGACGTGCATGAGGGGGCCCCAGACCGACAAAATGTGATCAGTCGCGATGGAGCCTTCACCAAATTCAACTTCAATAACAAAAACATAAGGTGGGACCAAGTAAACCAAGTCCTGAATGATATAAACTGGGAAGATAGCCTAAGCATCTCAGATCCTAACCTATGCCTAGAACAAATTAACTCTGTGGCACTTGAGGCTTGCTCAAGACAAATTCCCTTAAGGAAAAGGAGGAGAAGATCTAAACTAGAAAGAGAGAGGCGTTCCCTATACAGGCGAAGACAAAGAATAACAGAGCGGCTACAAGAGGCCAATATATCTGAAATACGTAGGGAGACACTGGTCAAAGAAATAGCAAACATCGAACTAAAACTAAAGAAATCTTACAGAAATCAAGAAACGCGGGAAGACCTAAAAGCCATAAATGAAATTGAAAGAAACCCAAAGTATTTCTTTTCTTATGACAAATCAAAGTCGAGAACAACATCTAGTATTGGGCCCCTACTTAAACGGGAGGGGTCCTACACAGATGACTGAAAGTCGAAGACCTAAATGAATTTTTTATGAGAGTGCCACAGAACTTGATGGACGCAAACCTATCTGACATTATACTGACGCCAAATGACTTCGAAGAGGCGATAAATGACATGCCCATGCACTCCGCCCCAGGCTCAGACTCATGGAACTCAGTGTTCATCAAGAACTGCTTTTAACATCCTATGGAGAGGGAGCATGGACACCGGGGTCGTCCCGCAGTTACTAAAAACAACAGACATAGCCCCACTCCACAAAGGGGGCAGTAAAGCATTGGCAAAGAACTACAGACGAATAGCGCTAACATCCCATATCATAAAAATCTTTGAAAGGGTTCTCAGAAGCAAGATTGCCACTCATCTAGATACCCATAAATTACACAACCCAGGGCAGCATGGGTTTAGAGCAGGTCGCTCTTGTCTGTCCCAACTACTCGACCACTACGACAGGGTCCTGGATGCTCTAGAAGACAAACAGAATGCAGATGTTATATACACAGACTTTGCAAAAGCCTTTGACAAGTGTGACCATGGTGTAATTGCACACAAAATGTGTGATAAAGGAATAACAGGAAAAGTTGGCAGATGGATCTATAATTTTCTAACAAATAGAACACAAAGAGTAGTAGTCAACAGAGTAAAGTCTGAGGCGGCTTCGGTGAAAAGCTTTGTTCCACAAGGCACAGTACTCGCTCCCATCTTGTTCCTCATCCTTATATCGGACATAGACAGGGATATCAGCCACAGTGCCGTGTCCTCCTTTGCTGATGACATCCGAATCTGCATGACAGTGTCCACCATTGAAGACACTGCAAGACTCCAAGCAGACATCAACCAAATCTTTAAATGGGCTGCAGAAAACAATATGAGGTTCAATGATGAGAAATTTTAATTACTCCGATATGGAAAACGTGAGGAAATTAAAATCTCATCGGAGTATAAAACAAATTCCAACCACACAATAGAGCGAAAAACTAATGTCAAAGACCTGGGAGTGATCATGTCAGAGGATCTCACCTTCAAGGACCATAACACTGTAGCAATCGCATCTGCTAGAAAAATGACAGGATGGATAAAGAGAACCTTCAAAACCAGGGATGCCAAATCCATGATGACACTTTTCAGGTCGCTTGTTCTATCTAGGCTTGAATATTGCTGCACACTAACTGCACCTTTCAAGGCAGGTGAAATTGTTGAACTAGAAAATGTGCAGAGAACCTTCACAGCACGCATAACTGCGATAAACCACCTCAATTACTGGGAATGCTTGAAGTTCCTAAACCTGTACTCCCTAGAACGCAGGCTAGATATACGTTATTATATACACTTGGAAAATCCTAGAGGGATTAGTACCAAACTTGCACACGAGAGTCACTCCCTACGAAAGCAAAAGACTCGGCAGAAGATGCAACATCCCCCCAATGAAAAGCAGGGGTGCCACTAGCACGTTGAGAGACAACACAATAAGTGTCAGGAGCCCAAGACTGTTCAAATTCCTCCCAGCGTACTTAAGGGGGATTACCAATAGACCCCTGGCTGTCTTCAAGCAGGCACTGGACAGGAACCTAAAGTCAGTGCCTGACCAGCCGGGCTGTGGTTCGTACGTCGGCCTGCGTGCGGCCAGCAGTAACAGCCTGGTTGATCAGGCTCTGATTCACCATGAGGCCTAGTCACAGACCAGGCCGCGGGGGCGTTGACCCCCGGAACTCTCTCCAGGTAAACTCCAGGTAGACGCTTTATCTTGTCTTACTCTCACCTCCGACAACTTTGATACAGTTCTTGAGGCTAGTAGAGGAGGTTCCTTAAGTGGATCAGGAACTTATCTCTTTTCATATTTTGTTTATCAAGTAAGTCAGCTTTATCGTGATTGCTGATAGCGCCTGCACCATCCTGACGATGAAAAGTAGAATGGTTTCACCAGGAGAATTTCCATGTCTTAATGAATACCAGGTTCTGAAGCCTACTTTTCCTGATTCCAGTTTTCTTATTTGTCAGCCTCCCATCTTGAGATGGATTTACTGCATTCGCTGACAGACTTGCCTATGGAAGTCCATCTCATAGGTAGTAAGATGTTTCTTGACGAAGAGTTCAGTACCGACAAGTTGATTAATAAGACACAAGAGCTACACCTGGAGATATTTTTGGAAAAAGCTAAGCCTGCAAAGGAGGCATTATTTGTTTAACACACGCATTAGGACAGAGCCTTAGTAACTGAATCCAGTGTAGAAGTAGAGAGATGCAATAAATCTGTCCATTACTTCTACAGCAATACAGTAATTAAACCTACAACACTACAATATTTACTTCTTCAGAAGTTCAATATTTACATGTACAGCAGTACCTTTTTTTTACTTAAAACAAAAAAATATTTTCAACATCAACATTCAATATTTACTCCAACAACAATAAAACATTTACACTTAAACCGTGTAATATTTACTGTTACAGCAGTACAATATTTACTCATACTGTACAACTGTACAATACACCATACAGCTGTATCTTTTTCCCAAAATGACCTCACACACTTTTATTTCCCAAGAAAATCCTCTTGCAGTTTTCTTTGGACTGTAATTTCATCAAAGTTTGGTCGACAAAACATTGTTTACCTCAGGAAAAACTTTTGCAACTTTTAACTGAAGATTTGTAGCCAAACTTTAGTGGCCATGATGTCTGGACCACCACCTCCAGGGTTGTGTGAGTCACTGGCACTATGATGTCTGGACCACCACCTCCAGGGTTGTGTGAGTCACTGGCACTATGATGTCTGGACCACCACCTCCAGGGTTGTCTGAGTCACTGGCACCAGTAACTATGATGTCTGAACTACCACCTCCAGGGTTGTGTGAGTCACTGGCACCAGTAACTATGATGTCTGGACTACCACCTCCAGGGTTGTGTGAGTCACTGGCACCAGTAACTATGATGGTTATGAAGCCTGGGCTCCAGTCTCACCATTACACTGACTTCGGGTATTCTATCAGCAACACTTAGTAAACCTGATTCTTAGACACGTATGCAACAACTAAATATTATTCACCATAGATGTTATGACTCTTTTCTCATAATTAGCATTTTGGTAGTTATAGGACAGCTTCGAATAATTACCAGAACTTCGTTTTGTGTTTTTCTTGAGTCCTTCAATGGACTAAACTAGTGCATAGCGATCTATCAACGATCTTATGTACTCTAAGTACAACATTTTTGCAGTTTTAACATTTGCATCAGAACTGTTGTAGGAATATAACCTACAACAGTTCTGAAGGCTTCATGTGTATAATTATGTTGTTTGTTAATTTTATTCATAGCAATTAGTGTATATGGTACAGTAATACCTAGATATATCCAAGAGAACATAGCATATTTTCCGGCATAAAAGGCGCATGTCAAAGGTATCATAACGGTAAATCAGTAATCATATTCGAAGTATAATTACCCTCTTACTTTATGCTAAAGTATAACACAAAGCCTACCCTTGACACTGACCTTGAGCATATAAGACGCAGGCTGAATTTTCCAAGACTTTTTGTGGGAAAAAGGCTCTCCTTATATGCCAGAAAATATTGTAATAAATACAACTGCCACCGACCTTTAATTAATTTTGATGGTCCACTTTCATGGTTACCAACTTGTCTGTTGCACTTTGGGTTTTCTGAAGAAATTATAAGTCCAAGATTATCACTGTCTGTCTATGATTTAGTATCGAGTGGGACAGTGAGTGTCATGTCTTCCCTCACTATAGTGAGTGTCATGGCTTCCCTCACTATAGTGAGCGTTGTGTCTTGCCTCACTATAGTGATTGTCGGACCCTCACTATAGTGAGTGTTGTGTCTTCCCTCACCATAGTGAGTGTCATGTCTTCCTTCACCATAGTGAGTGTCATGTCTTCCCTCACTATAGTGAGTGTCATGTCTTCCCTCACTATAGTGAGAGTCATGTCTTCCCTCACTATAGTGAGCGTTGCGTCTTCCCTCACCATAGTGAGTGTCGTGTCTTCCCTCACTATAGTGAGTGTCATGGCTTCCCTCCCTATATTGAGCGTTGTGTCTTCCCTCACTATAGTGAGTGTTGCGTCTTCCCTCACTATAGTGTGTCATGTCTTCCCTCACTATAGTGAGTGTTGTGTCTTCCCTCACCATAGTGAGTGTCATGTCTTCCTCACTATAGTGAGTGTCGTGTCTTCCTCACATAATGAGGTCTGTCTTCCTCACTATAGTGAGTGTCATGTCTTCCTCACCATAGTGAGTGTATTCTTCCCTCACTATAGTGAGTGTCATGTCTTCCTCACTATAGTGAGTGTGGTCTTCCCTCACTATATGAGTGTCTGTCTTCCTCACTTAGTGAGTGTTTCCTCATATAGTGAGGTCTTCCTCACCAGTAGTGTCTTCCACTATAGTGAGTGTCATGTCTTCCTATAGTGAGTGTCTGTCTTCCTCACTATAGTGGTGTCTTCCTCACTATAATGAGTGTCTGTTCCTCACTATAGTGAGTTATGTCTTCCTCACCATAGGTGTTTCTCTCTTATGAGTCTTCTATATAGTGAGTGCTTTTCCCTATATAGTTGTCTTCCCATTGTTTTCTTTACATAGTGAGGCTTCCCATATGCTTTCACATTGAGTGTTGTCTTCCACTATATGGTATGTCTTCTCACATAGGATTCTTCCCCAATAGTGGTGTTTCATAAATGTTTTCTCACAGGTTATGCTCCACCATAGTGAGTGTTGTTTCCTCAAGTGAGGTACTTCACTTAGTGAGTGTATCTTCCAATTGGTGTCTTCTTCATATAGTTTTCTCTCTATATATGTCATCTTCCTCCTAGGTGTTGTTTCTCATATTAGTATGTCTCTCACATAGTAGTTTTCCACTTTAGTTGTCTCCCAATAGTGTCTTTTCCTCACTATAGTGAGTGTGTGTCTTCCTCACTATAATGAGTGTCATGTCTTCCCTCACTATAGTGAGTGTCATGTTTCCCCACCATAGTGAGTGTCATGTCTTCCTCACTATAGTGAGTGTCATGTCTTCCTCACTATAGTGAGTGTCATGTCTTCCTCACTATAGTGAGTGTCATGTCTTCCTCCTATATTGAGGTTGTGTCTTCCCTCCTATAGTGAGTGTTGTCTTCCTCACATAGTGTGTCATGTCTTCCTCACTATAGTGAGTGTTGTGTCTTCCCTCACCATAGTGAGTGTCATGTCTTCCCTCACTATAGTGAATGTCGTGTCTTCCCTCATTATAGTGAGTGTTGTGTCTTCCCTCACTATAATGAGTGTCATGTCTTCCCTCACTATAGGGAGTGTCATGTCTTCCCTCACCATAGTGAGTGTCATGTCTTCACTCACTATAGTGAGTGTCATGTCTTCCCTCACTATAGTGAGTGTCATGTCTTCCCTCACTATAGTGAGTGTCATGTCTTCCCTCACCATAGTGAGTGTTGGGTCTTCCTTCACTATAGTGAGTGTCATGTCTTCCCTCACTATAGTGAGTGTCATGTTTTCCCTCACTATAGTGAGTGTCATGTCTTCCTCACTATAGTTAGTGTTGGGTCTTCCTTCACTATAGTGAGTGTCATGTCTTCCTTCACTATAGTGAGTGTCATGTCTTCCCTCACTATAGTGAGTGTCATGTCTTCCCTCACTATAGTGAGTGTCATGTCCTCATATAGTTGCTTCCCTCACCATAGTGAGTGTCTGTCTTCCTCACTATAGTGAGTGTCATGCTTCCCTCCTATATGAGTGTTGTGTCTTCCCTCACTATAGTGAGTGTTCGTCTCTCCTCACTATAGTGAGTGTCATGTCTTCCCTCACTATAGTGAGTGTTGTCTTCCCTCACATAGTGAGTGTCATGTCTTCCTCACTATAGTGAGTGTCTGTCTTCCTCACTATAGTGAGTGTTGTGTCTTCCTCACTATAATGAGTGTCATGTCTTCCTCACTATAATGAGTGTCATGTCTTCCTCACTATAGTGAGTGTCATGTCTTCCTCACTATAGTGAATGTCATGTCTTCCTCACTATAGTGAGTGTCATGTCTTCCCTCACTATAGTGAGTGTCATGTCTTCCTCACCATAGTGAGTGTTGTTCTTCCTTCACTATAGTGAGTGTCATGTCTTCCTCACATAGTGAGTGTCATGTCTTCCTCACTATAGTGAGTGTTGTTCTTCCTCACTATAGTGAGTGTCATGTCTTCCTCACTATAGTGAGTGTCATGTCTCCCTCACATAGTGAGTGTCATGTCTTCCTCACTATAGTGAGTGTCATGTCTTCCTCACTATAGTGAGTGTCATGTCTTCCTCACTATAGTGAGTGTCATGTCTTCCCTCACATAGTGAGTGTGTCTTCTTCACTATAGTGAGTGTCATGTCTTCCTCACTATAGTGAGTGTCTGTTTTCCTCACTATAGTGAGTGTCGTCTTCCTCACTATAGTTAGTGTTGGTCTTCCTTCACTATAGTGAGTGTCATGTCTTCCTCACTATAGTGAGTGTCATGTCTTCCTCACTATAGTGAGTGTCATGTCTTCCTCACTATAGTGAGTGTCATGGCTTCCTCCTATATTCAGGTTCGTCTTCCCTCACCATATTGAGTGTGTGTCTTCCTCACTATAGTGAGTGTCATGCTTCCCTCCATATATTGAGGTTGTGTCTTCCCTCACTATAGTGGTGTTGTCTTCCTCACTATAGTGAGTGTCATGTCTTCCCTCACTATAGTGAGTGTTTGTCTTCCTCACCATAGTGAGTGTCATGTCTTCCTCACTATATGAGTGTCGTGTCTTCCCTCACTATAGTGAGTGTTGTCTTCCTCACTATAATGAGTGTCATGTCTTCCTCACTATAATGAGTGTCATGTCTTCCTCACTATAGTGAGTGTCATGTCTTCCCTCACTATAGTGAATGTCATGTCTTCCCTCACTATAGTGAGTGTCATGTCTTCCCTCACTATAGTGAGTGTCATGTCTTCCCTCACCATAGTGAGTGTTGGGTCTTCCTTCACTATAGTGAGTGTCATGTCTTCCCTCACTATAGTGAGTGTCATGTCTTCCCTCACTATAGTGAGTGTCATGTCTTCCCTCACTATAGTTAGTGTTGTGTCTTCCTTCACTATAGTGAGTGTCATGTCTTTCTTCACTATAGTGAGTGTCATGTCTTCCCTCACTATAGTGAGTGTCATGTCTTCCCTCACTATAGTGAGTGTCATGTCTTCCCTCACTATATTGAGCGTTGCGTCTTCCCTCACCATAGTGAGTGTCATGTCTTCCCTCACTATAGTGAGTGTCATGTCTTCCCTCACTATAGTGAGTGTCATGTCTTCCCTCACTATAGTTAGTGTTGGGTCTTCCTTCACTATAGTGAGTGTCATGTCTTCCTTCACTATAGTGAGTGTCATGTCTTCCCTCACTATAGTGAGTGTTGTGTCTTTTCTCACTATAGTGAGTGTTGTGTCTTCCCTCACTATAGTGAGTGTTGTGTCTTCCCTCACTATAGTGAGTGTTGTGTCTTCCCTCACTATAGTGAGTGTCATGTCTTCCCTCACCATAGTGAGTGTTGTGTCTTCCCTCACCATAGTGAGTGTCATGTCTTCCCTCACTATAGTTAGTGTTGGGTCTTCCTTCACTATAGTGAATGTCATGTCTTCCCTCACCATAGTGAGTGTCATGTCTTCCCTCACTATATTGAGTGTTGGGTCTTCCTTCACTATAGTGAGTGTCGTGTCTTCCCTCACTATAGTGAGTGTTATGTCTTCCCTCACAATACCTCGATGGTCAATATTCATTATTATCATATTATTTGTTTTTTTTAACACATTGGCCGTTTCCCGCTGAGCCAGGGTGATCTGAAAGAAGAAGAAACACTTTCATCATCATTCACTCCATCACTACCTTGCCAGAGGCGCGCTTACATTACAATTAAAAATTGCAACATTAACACCCCTCCTTCAGAGTGCAGACACTGTACTTCCCATCTCCAGGACTCAAGTCCGGCCTGCCGGTTTCCCTGAATCCCATCATAAATGTTACCTTGCTCACACTCCAACAGCACGTCATGTCATAAAAACGTTTTCTCTCCATTTGCTTCTATCTAACACGCTCATGCATGCTTGCTGGAAGTCCAAGCCCCTTGCACACAAAACCTCTTTACCCCCTCCCTCCATCCTTCCTAGGCCGACCCCTACTCTGCTTTACTTCCACTACAGATTTATACACCTTCCAAGTCATTCTGTTTCATTCTATCCTCTCTAAATATCCGGAACACCTCAACAACCCCACTCAGCCCTCTGGACTGAGGTGGGGTTGCACCTGCACCTCCTCCTAATTTCCAAACTACAGAATCTCTTCATAATATTCTCAATGAACATTGCCCTCAGACACATCTCCACTGCCTCCAGCCATCTCCTTGTTGCAACATTCACCACCCATGCTTCAAACAGATATAAGAGTGTTGGTATAACTATATTCTAACACATTCCCCTCTTTGCTTCCATGGATAATGTTCTTTGTCTTCACAGACTCCTCAGAGCACCACTCACCTTTTTCCCTCATCATCTTTATGATTCACCTTATCTTTCATAGACCCATCTGCTGACATGTCCACTCCTAAATATCTGAATACATTCACCTCCTCCATACTCTCTCCCTCCAATCTGATATCCAATCTTTCATTACCTAATTCTTTTGTTATCCTCATCACCTTACTTTTTCCTATGTTTACTTTTGATTTCCTTTTATATACCTTACCGTCTCGTCCACCAACCTCTGCAACTTCTCTTCAGAATCTCCCAAAACCACAGTGTCATCAGCAAAAAACAACTGTGACAACTTCCACTTTGTGTTAGAGTCTATCTTTTAACCCCACACCTCTTCCCAACACCCGAACATTCATTTCTCTTACAACTCCATCTATAAATATATTGAACAACCACGGTGACATCACACATCCTTGTCTAAGGCCTACTTTTACTGGGAAATAGTCCCCCTCCCTCCTACACACTCTAACCTGAGCCTCACTATCCTCGTAAAAACTCTTCACTGCTTTCAATAACCTATCTCCCATTCCATACATTTGCAACATCAGCCACATTGCCCCACTATCCATCCTGTCATATGCCTTTTCCAAATCCACAAATTCCACAAAACCCTCTTTACCCTTATCTAAATACTGTTCACCTATATGTTTAACTGTGAACACTTGGTCTACACATCCCTACACTTGGTCTACACATCCTTACACTTGGTCTACACATACCTACACTTGGTCTACACACCCCTACACTTGGTCTACACACTCCTACACTTCCTAAAACTTTCTTGTTCATCTGCGATTTTGCTCTCCGTCTTATTCTTAATTCTTACTCTTAAATTAATAATAACTCTACCTGCACTTTACCAGGTATACTCAACAGGTTTATTCCCCTATAATTTTTACACTGTCTTTTGTCGCCTTTGCCTTTATACAAAGAACTACGCACGCTCTCTGCCAGTCCCTAGGTTCCTTACCCTCTTCCATACATTTATTAAATAAAAGCAACAACATTCCAAAACTGTATCCCAACCTGCTTGTAACATTTCTGTCTGTATTCCATCAGTCACAACTGCTTTACCCCCTTTCACTCTACCCACTGCCTCATGCACCTCTCCCACACTCACAACTGGCTCTTCCTCACTCCCACATACACGAAATCACAGCTTCCTTATCTTCACCAACATTTAACAATTCCTCAAAATATTCCCTCCATCTTCTCGATACCTTTAATTCTCCATCTAATAACTCTCCTCTTCTATTTTTATTTGTCAAATTCATTCGCTCACTAGGCTTTCTGAACTTATTAATCACACTCCAAATCTTATTCTTATTAGCAGCAAAATTTGTTGACAGCATCTCACCCATTCTCTCATTTGCTCTCCTGTTTACATTCCTTAACCTTTCTTTTTCTCTCCATATACTCTTTCCTCCTTGTATCACTTCTACTCTGTAAAAACCTCTCATATGCTTACATTTTCTCTCTCACTACTCTCATCATTCCACCAATCACTCTTCTTCCCTCCCGCACCCACTTTCCTGTAACCACAAACTTCTGCTAAACACTCAAACACTACATTTTTAAACTTACCCCATACACAGTTGTTTATATCTTACCCTAACTGCCTCCTCCTTTAGTTTATAAACCCTCACTTCTCTCTCCATTATCCTTGTATCCCATCTGCCTTTTACTCTCACTGTAGCTATAACTGAAAAGTGATCTAATATATCTGTGGCCCCTCTATAAACATGTACATCCTGAAATCTACATATCAGTCTTTTATCTACCAATACGTAGTCAAACAAAGCACTGATATTTGGCTCTATATCTTATCTTGCATAATTTTTTTTTTCTTAAAACATATAATATCTAGTACGAAACCCCTTTATATTCAGTGTTCAGTTAAACTCCCCCATTATCATTTACACCTGGCACCCCAAACTTACCTACCACACCCTCTCTAAATGCTTCTCCTACTTTAGCATTTAGGTCCCCTACCACAATTACTCTCTCACTTGGTTCAAAAGTTCCTAAACACTCGCTTAACATCTCCCAAAATCTGTCTGTGTCTCATCTACACTCTTCTCTTCTCCTGGTGCGTACATACTAATTATAACCCACTTCTCGCATCCGATCCTTATCTTAATCCACATAATCCATGAATTTATACATTTGCATTCCCCTCTTCTCCTTCCATAACTGATCCTTCAACATTATTGCTACCCCTTCCTTAGTGACTTAATCCCATTTATTTCTTCCCACTGAAACTCTTCTACCCCCTTCAGTTTTGTTTCGCTTAGAGCCAGGACATCCAACTTCTTTTCATTCATTATACTGGCAATCATCTCTTTCTTATCATTTGCACTACATGTACGCACATTCACATATCTCATCTTTATTAAGTTTTTCCTCTTACTATTTTTAGCAATTTATTCAACAATTTTTGAAAAGTTGTATGCTCCTTAAATGAGATTAGTTAATTCTTATGTATTTTCAAGTCCTGAATCCAAATATCACCTTGAAAAATGCTTATTGGCTATAGGTTTAAAGATACGAGACATGTAATATTTGATTATTTTATTATAACTTACAATATGTGTCAGTATGTTTTAAACGCTAATCCGTACCTACTCTCTGCCTTTTTGCTTGACGCTTATAGTGGGCTGAAGAATCATCTCTTGCCAATGTTCAGCAATAGTCTGCAAGCATTCTTGTGCCTCATTTGCCCTGGTACCATTTTTCCATGGTTGAAATATCTTGGTGAAACCTTTCACCATGTTCGTCACTAACTGCCTCACAGTTCGCTGGAAAAAAGTTTAAATGTGAGTCCATAAAGTGGATTTTAAGTGACATGTTACATCCCATGTTCTTGTAAGCCTTGATGAGGTTTACCACCAATTCTTCACAGTTGCCTTCCCTTCTGTTTCCCAGAAATCCCTTCGCCACTAACTTGAATGCTTCCCAAGCAGCTTTCTCCTCCCCATGAAGGTGTGATTTAAAGTCACCATCTTCAAGAAGCTCTCGATTCTGAGGACCATTGAAGACTCCCTCTCTTATCTTAGCGTCGCTCAGTGAGGGGAATTTTGATGTTAAATATGAGCCCCAGTTTTATGTGTAGTGGGAACCTCTTGCACGGCTGTCCCATCACATAGATGCAGCAGGACTTGGTGTATCCGCCCTGCAAGCCCACCACAAGTGCAACAACCTTCAAGTCACCACAGAGCTGCCATTGACGTTCATCATATTTCATGCATTGCAACATATGTTATATTCTCATAAGTTTCTTTCATATGTGTTGCATAGCCCACAGGAACTGATGGTTTACTATTGCTGTTATGCAGCAAGACAACTTTCAGACTCATTTCTGATGAATCTATCAACAGCCTCCAGTGACTTGCACAGCACAACCACCTTCTATGACTGCTGCAACAATAATGAAGGTCAGTGAGACTGTGAGTGAGGTAAGAAACACACTGCCTCAAGCCTGTTGCAACCTGTTGTGACACGTAGGTCTATATTGAAAAGTAGACCTAAAAAACAATTTTGACCATAATATTCATTATCAGTGACCTAAAATTAGTTGGAAATTGCTACTCTGGACTCGGAAGCATTTTGGTTGTTGACCAGTGAATTACTAGCCCATTGCTCCCCTGCATTCACAATGTCATAAAAATGTTATCAATGTGACCCAGCAGTTTCATTTGATTTATTCTGAGCAGGTGGTCCTGGATACTCTAGATAGTTTAATGCTATACTTACAGAGTGCTTGCCTAACTGGTTCTTGAGTAACTTAAATATTTGAGTGTAGTTTATTCCATTTTACTCTAGTTTTGTTCTCTAAACAAAAGTTTTGCATACTCTTGTGTTGCATCTTCTGCCTGACAGTTTCATTCCAGTGTTTCAAGTTATCGAGTCAGTGAGCAGTTCAACCAGTTGTTCATGCCTGAGTGTTACCAGGTCATCCAGTGCCTGGAAACACTGAATGTCTCCTCGGGGTCTCCATTATCAAAGAGGATTGAGTGTAAATGTTATGGTAATATCCATAAATTGTGGAGAATCACACAAGTCTATACTTCACCACATTTATTAAAAGAAACGTTTCTACACGAGTGCCATCATCAGTCTTAATTAGGACAGATGAAACCACTCATGGCGAAACGTTTCATTAATAAAATGTCCTGAACTTTACAGAAGTGTCCTTTTTCCCAGAATTTATTTTTCCATAATCCTCGTTTCTTAGTGATGGTGTAAATTTGTTAACCTTTCTTTTCACATCTTAATAATATAAACTTCGTCTTTATAATGCGATCTAACAAGTAAGAATGGTGTTAGGTGTTTTGTGCTCGATGTTTCTGGCTGTGAAACTAAACATTCCCTTAGTTTCGCTGCTTCCTCATAGTTGCATTGTTTGCTACTTTTCAGTTTTTTCTTATGATTACTCGAAGGTCCCTTTCTTTACTTATTTATGATGTTTTTTTTGCGAAGCATTTTGTATTCATTTCTGAGATTGTTATACACAAAATACATTACTTTGCACTTGTCAATATTGACAAAGCTCCTGGAGAGCGAAACGTTGCCACAATAAAATGTCACTTTAGTTGTGTATGTGTCCATTTACCTAACATTCTGAATACTCAAAAGAATCTCTGTGGATGCTGCAGTGGTTTCCAGATTTTAAATCATACTGAAGATTTTGCTGTCTTAGATGTTAGTGCTGATGCCAGGAGGACAGCATCAAGAACCGATCCCCGGGAACTCCAGTCGTTATGGAAAGCCAGTGAGAACCCTCACTCCTGAGTACCAGTCTGTGGAACCCTCACCCCTGAGTACCAGTCTGTGGAACCCTCACCCCTGAGTACCAGTCTGTGGAACCCTCACCCCTGAGTACCAGTCTGTGGAACCCTCACCCCTGAGTACCAGTCTGTGGAACCCTCACCCCTGAGTACCAGTCTGTGGAACCCTCTCTCTACCCCCTGAGTACCAGTCTGTGGAACCCTCACCCCTGAGTACCAGTCTGTGGAACCCTCACCCCTGAGTACCAGTCTGTGGAACCCTCACCCCTGAGTACCAGTCTGTGGAACCCTCACCCCTGAGTACCAGTCTGTGGAACCCTCACCCCTGAGTACCAGTCTGTGGAACCCTCACCCCTGAGTACCAATCTTATCCAGCCGTGAAACTTGTCTCTTGTACTTTTTTATTATGGCCATCAGTCTTCCATGATGTACGTTGTCATAAGGTTAGGTTAGGTAAGGTCTGTCAGGAAAGAGGACAAGTGTTTCCTTTCGCAGGTCTTAATAATAGGATGACCCACCGTTGCAACTTTTGCTCACCTGACCGAGGCCTTCTGCTGGCTTACCCCTTCACCTCTTTAAAAATTATAGTTTTGATCATAACCATTAAGCAACATATTTATGTCATAAGTCTTCTGGAAATGGTGATGGGAACTTTCCATTCTGTATCTTACAAATGTAATTGAAAAATTCGAATTAGTCATAATATTTTTGGTGCGGAGTTTATGCTGGTTTCCATTTATAAGGTTTTTGTTTTCCAGCAAATAACTGATCGTGTTCTTAATAACAGTTTTCATTTTGTTATACTAAAATTGATGTTAAACTGACGATAGTTGAGGACACAAATAATATTCCCATCTTTCAATATGTGGGCAACACTTGTTAGTTTCCAGGTAACTGGGAGGTTAACTTCCTCTATTGATGTGTTAAATGTTATCATCAGTGAGTAAGGGAAGTGGCAGACACGGTCTTTGAAAACTGTAAAAATTATCCCGAAAGTTGCGTTGAGTATAGAAGCCATCTTCCTGTTGTTGTTTGTTATGCTGTTGTAATTATTACTTACGAAATAGTAATTAACACGATTACTGTATCGTTGGTTTATACCCTCCCTTCCTCTCCCCCTCCCTCTCTCCCTCCCTCCCTCTCTCCCTCCCTCCCTCCCTCCCTCTCTCCCTCCCTCCCTCCCTCTCTCCCTTCCTCCCTCTCTCCCTTCCTTAACTAATCTGAAGAATTCCTTTTAATTATATTTGATGTTTAGTGCAATTTATCTTTTCAAATTCTTGTCAAGCATTTCCGGTGTATGTGACTCACCTGTGTTCACCTGCAGGTGTCTTGGATCAGGCAGCGGGACCTACACATCCTCACTGTTGGGATCTTCACCTACACAAGTGATGACAGGTTCCAGGTGAGTCTCAAACTATATATAAACAGTCGACTGCAGACTTAAGGTGAGTTTTAAGGTCAGTTTGTGTTGACCTGCGCGAGAGGCCACACGTACCTGGTTAGTCGCACTCAACACTAATGATGTTAATGCGAGCAAGAAGAAAACAATAAGAGAAAGAAGACACAGATGATGATGAAGACGATAAGAGAGAAAAGGCAAGAGGCTGGTAACAGCTGTTGGTGGAACGCTAACAGTAACAGCCTAGTTTATCAGGCACTCCAGAAAAACCTGTCCCAGTTTCGGATTGTGGGAATGAGTAGAGTTTTACAACCCACCACAGGTACTCTCAGGTACTGGTCCTTCTTAGTATCCTAGATCAGTCACTAGTGCATGAGAGTGTCATCCATTGAGGACACGGCAAATCTCCAAGAAGATATAAACCAAGTTTTCCAATGGGCAACAGAGAACAATATGATGTTCAATGAAGACAAATTCCAACTACTCCGTTATGGAAAACTGGAGGAAATAATAGCTAGGACTGAGTATATTACAAACTCTAATCACACAATAGAGCGGAAAAGTAATGTGAAGGACCTGGGTGTGGTAATGTCCGAAGACCTCACCTGCGAGGAAACTGATAGGATGGATAATGAGAACATTCAAGACAAGAGATACTAAGCCAATGATGATCCTTTTTAAATCACTTGTTCTCTCTTGGCTGGAATACTGCTGTACATTAACATCTCCATTCAAGGCAGGTGAAATTGCAGATCTAGATAATGTACAGAGAACCTTTACTGCACGTATAAGTTCCATCAAACACCTTAACTACTGGGAACGCCTGGAAGCACTAGACTTATATTCACTGGAGCGCAGGCGAGAGAGATATATCATAATCTACACCTGGAAGATTCTGGAGGGACTGGTCCCTAATATGCACACAGAAATCACTCCATATGAAAGCAAAAGACTTGGCAGACGGTGCAACGTACCCCCAGTGAAAAGTAGGGGCGCCACTGGTACACTAACAGAAAGAATAACAAGTGTCCGGGGCCCAAGACTGTTCAACAGCCTCCCACCAGCCATAAGGGGCATTACCAGTAGACCCCTAGTTGTCTTCAAGAGGGAGCTGGACAGATACCTAAAGTCAGTGCCAGATCAGCCGGGCTGTGGTTCGTACGTTGGACTGCGTGCAGCCAGCAGTAACAGCCTCGTTGATCAGGCCCTGATCCACCGGGAGGCCTGGTCATAGACCGGGCCGCGGGGACGTCGATCCCCGAAATGCCCTCCAGGTAGACTCCAGGTAGTACCCATAGTCGCTTACTAGTATCCAAAGTTCTTCTCTAGTACCCCAGGTCCTCTCATAGTACCCCAGAGCCTCTCCTAGTACCACAGAGCCTCTCCTAGTACCCCGGGTTCTCTCCTACTACCTCAGATCCTCTCTAGTACCCTCAGGTCCTCTCCTAGTATCCCAGGTCCTGTATTTTTTATCCCAGGTCTTTTATTATCCCCGGTCCTTTCCTAGTACCCTAGGTTATATTTTTTATTACCTCAGTCCATTCTTATTGTGCTAGATCCCTTCCTAGTTCCCAGGGTTATTTTCTTGGTATTCCTAGTCTTTTCTTTTTATGCCATCATGTCTTTTCCTAGTACCTAAGGTTCTATCCTAGTACTACCAGGTAATTTTCTCAGTATTCCAAGTACCTGAAAATCTTTCGTAGGGCTTCAGCTAATTTTTTATTGACCCAAGTATTTTTCTAGTGACCCCAGGATTTTCCTAGTGTCTCAGCTTCTTCCCTAGTACTCGGGTTCATTCCCGGTACCCCACAGGCTTTTCCTAGTACCTTCTCCTTGTATCCCAGGTCCTTTCGTATTTCACATAGTTTTTTCCAGGTACCCCGGGTACCTGGACCTATTTATAGGTTACCTGTAGCCAGTTACACAGACACAAACGAGTAGGAACAGTCTGGACATCCAGGACTAGAAAGAAGAATGATTTAATTTACATATACCGTGACTATAATACACAAAACACAGGATGGTAAGTGGAATGGTAAGTGGGATGGTAAGTGGGATGGTAAGTGGGATGGTAAGTGGGATGGTAAGTGGAATGGTAAGTGGAATGGTAAGTGGAATGGTAAGAGGGATGGAAAGTGGGATGGTAAGTGGGATGGTAAGTGGAATGGTAAGTGGGATGGTAAGCGGAATGGTAAGTGGGATGGTAAGTGGGATGGTAAGTAGAATGGTAAGTGGGATGGTAAGTGAGATTGTAAGTGGGATGGTAAGTGGAATGGTAAGTGGAATGGTAAGTGGAATGGTAAGTGGAATGGTAAGTGGGATGGTAAGAGGGATGGCAAATGGGATGGTAAGTGGAATGGTAAGTGGAATGGTAAGTGGAATGTTAAGTGAAATGGTAAATGGAATGGTAAGTGGGATGGTAAATGGGATGGTAAGTGGAATGGCAAATGGGATGGTAAGTGGAATGGTAAGTGGAATGGTAAGTGGAATATTAAATGGAATGGTAAGTAGGATGGTAAGTGGAATAGTAAGTGGAATGGTAAGTGGGATGGTAAGTGGGATGGTAAGTGGAATGGTAAGTGGGATGGTAAGTGGAATGGTAAATGGAATGGTAAGTGGGATGGTAAATGGAATGGTAAGTGGGATGGTAAGTGGGATGGTAAGTGGAATGGTAAGTGGGATTGTAAGTGGAATGGTAAGTGGGATGGTAAGTAGAATGGTAAGTGGAATGGTAAGTGGGATGGTAACTGGGATGGTAAGTGGGATGATAAGTGGAATGGTAAGTGGAATGGTAAGTGGGATGGTAAGTGGAATGGTAAGTGGGATGGTAAGTGGGATGGTAAGTGGGATGGTAAGTGGAATGGTAAGTGGGATGGTAAGTGGAATGGTAAGTTGAATGGTAAGTGGGATGGTAACTGGGATGGTAAGTGGGATGGTAAGTGGGATGGTAAGTGGAATGGTAAGTGGGATGGTAAGTGGAATGATAAGTGGGATGGTAAGTGGGATGGTAAGTGGAATGGTAAGTGGGATGGTAAGTGGAATGGTAAGTGGGATGGTAAGTGAGATGGTAAGTGGAATGGTAAGTGGAATAGTAAGTGGGATGGTAAGTGGAATGGTAAGTGTGATGGTAAGTGGAATGGTAAGTGGGATGATAAGTGGAATGGTAAGTGGGATGGTAAGTGGGATGGTAAGTGGAATGGTAAGTGGGATGGTAAGTGGGATGGTAAGTGGAATGGTAAGTGGGATGGTAAGTTGCATGGTAAGTGGAATAATAAGTGGAATGTTAAGTGGGATGATAAGTGGAATGGTAAGTGGGATGGTAAGTGTGATGACTCAGTGATGCAGACCTGTGTTAAAGGAATAGATGAAATAGAACGGTAAGAAGAGTTTGTGAAAGACAGAATGTGAAGCATTTGGATGATAAAGTGGAATTTGTAAAAGTGTGTGAAATAAATCAGGAATGGTAGAGGACATTTATAAATAAACTGTGGAATTTAAGATCAGGAATGGACAATTTATACACTAGAATGTGTGAATTGATAGCACTCAGAACTGTGGATTTATGAACTAGTAAGTGACATTTAATACATAGTAACTGTGTGAATATAACTGGAATGTTACACATTATAGATAGAAGTGGAATTTAAACTAGAACTGTGGGATGGTAAACTCAGAAGAGACACCCGTATAGCACTCAGAACTTCTGTTTAACACTCAGAACTGATGACAAAACACCAACTGTAGGAAACATTTGTAAACTCGAACTGTGACACATTTATAACACTGCAGACGTCTGACCATTTATAACACTCAGAACTGTGTGACACATTTATAACACTCAGAACTGTGTGACACATTTATAACACTCAGAACTGTGTGACACATTTATAGCACTCAGAACTGTGAGGCACATTTATAACACTCAGAACTGTGTGACACATTTATAGCACTCAGAACTGTGACACATTTATAACACTCAGAACTGTGTGACACATTTATAACACTCAGAACTGTGTGACACATTTATAACACTCAGAACTGTGTGACACATTTATAACACTCAGAACTGTGTGACACATTTATAACACTCAGAACTGTGTGACACATTTAACACTCAGAACTGTGTGACACATTATAAAAAGTACATTACACTCAGAACTGTGTGCACTTTATACACTCAGAAATTTGACCATAACACTCAGAACTGTGTGCACATTTATAACACTCAGAACTGTGTGACACATTATAACACTCAGAACTGTGTGGCACATTTATGACACTCAGAACTGTGTGACACATTTATAACACTCAGAACTGTGTGACACATTTATAACACTCAGAACTGTGTGACACATTTATAACACTCAGAACTGTTACACATTTATAACACTCAAAACTGTGTGACACATTTATACACTCAGAACTGTGTGACACATTTATAACACTCAGAACTGTGTGACACATTTATAACACTCAGAACTGTGTGACACATTTATAACACTCAGAACTGTGTGACACATTTATAACACTCAGAACTGTGTGACACATTTATAACACTCAGAACTGTGTGACACATTTATAACACTCAGAACTGTGTGACACATTTATAACACTCAGAACTGTGTGACACATTTATAACACTCAGAACTGTGTGACACATTATAACACTCAGACTGAACTGCCTCAAGTGTGACACATTTATACACTCAGAACTGTGTGACACATTTGTAACACTCAGAACTGTGTGACACATTTATAACACTCAGAACTGTGTGACACATTATAACACTCAGAACTGTGTGACACATTTATAACACTCAGAACTGTGTGACACATTTATAACACTCAGAACTGTGTGACACATTTATAACACTCAGAACTGTGTGACACATTTATAACACTCAGAACTGTGTGACACATTTATAACACTCAGAACTGTGTGACACATTTATAACACTCAGAACTGTGTGACACATTTATAACACTCAGAACTGTGTGACACATTTAGTAACACTCAGAACTGTGTGACACATTTATAACACTCAGAACTGTGTGACACATTTATAACACTCAGAACTGTGTAGACACATTTATGACACTCAGAACTGTGTGACACATTTAACACTCAGAACTGTGTGACACATTTATAACACTCAGAACTGTGTGACACATTTATAACACTCAGAACTGTGTGACACATTTATAACACTCAGAACTGTGTGACACATTTATGAACACTCAGAACTGTGTGACACATTTATAACACTCAGAACTGTGTGACACATTTATAACACTCAGAACTGTGTGACACATTTATAACACTCAGAACTGTGTGACACATTTATAACACTCAGAACTGTGTGACACATTTATAACACTCAGAACTGTGTGACACATAACACTCAAACTGTGACACATTTATAACACTGAACTGGTGACACATTTATAACACTCAGAACTGTGACATTATACACTCAGAACTGTGTGACACATTTGTAACACTCAGAACTGTGTGACACATTTATAACACTCAGAACTGTGTGACACATTATAACACTCAGAACTGTGTGGCACATTTATGACACTCAGAACTGTGTGACACATTTATAACACTCAGAACTGTGTGACACATTTATAACACTCAGAACTGTGTGACACATTTATAACACTCAGAACTGTGTGACACATTTATAACACTCAGAACTGTGTGACACATTTATAACACTCAGAACTGTGTGACACATTTATAACACTCAGAACTGTGTGACACATTTATAACACTCAGAACTGTGTGACACATTATTACACTCAGAACTGTGTGACACATTTATAACACTCAGAACTGTGTGACACATTTATAACACTCAGAACTGTGTGACACATTTATAACACTCAGAACTGTGTGACACATTTATAACACTCAGAACTGTGTGACACATTTGTAACACTCAGAACTGTGTGACACATTTATAACACTCAGAACTGTGTGACACATTTATAACACTCAGAACTGTGTGACACATTATTACACTCAGAACTGTGTGGCACATTTATAACACTCAGAACTGTGTGACACATTTATAACACTCAGAGCTGTGTGACACATTTATAACACTCAGAACTGTGTGACACATTTATAACACTCAGAGCTGTGTGACACATTTATAACACTCAGAGCTGTGTGACACATTTAGACAGCATTGTTGGAGTCCATTGTGGATCCGGCGGAGTCAGGTTGCCACAGTGATCTTTGACTGTCAAAGAGTTGCACTGGAAGTCCCATCAAGAATAAAAAGGCCCAATACCGTCACTGGAATATAATACAAAAAACAGCAAAGAGGAGAATGAAACTTATGACGACATTTCGCTCAGACTTGAAGCAGTTAATTGGTCTAAGTCGTACCAAAACGTCTTCAAAAGTTTCATTCTCGTATGGACGAGTTACCTCAAGGCCCAATACTCACCACCAAATTTGGCTATAAAAATCGAATTATTTTTCCGCAAGATGGAGGCTTCTGCAAGTATCATCTGGAATGTGTTTGTGAAATAACCTGCAGGACACACGGTACAGTAGTAAACACATAACCTGCAGGACACACAGTACAGTAGTTAACACATAACCTGCAGGACACACAGTACAGTAGTTAACACATAACCTGCAGGACACACGGTTCAGTAGTTAACACATAACCTGCAGGACACACGGTTCAGTAGTTAACATATAACCTGCAGGACACACAGTACAGTAGTTAACACGTAACCTGCAGGACACACGGTACAGTAGTTAACATATAACCTGCAGGACACACAGTACAGTAGTTAACACATAACCTGCAGGACACACAGTACAGTAGTTAACACATAACCTGCAGGACACACAGTACAGTAGTTAACACATAACCTGCAGGACACACGGTACAGTAGTTAACACATAACCTGCAGGACACACAGTACAGTAGCTAACACATAACCTGCAGGACACACGGTACAGTAGTTAACACATAACCTGCAGGACACACGGTACAGTAGTTAACACATAATCTGCAGGACACAGTGCAGTAGTTAACACAGAACCTGCATGACACACGGTACAGTAGTTAACACACAACCTGCAGGACACACAGTACAGTAGATAACACAGAACCTGCAGGACACATAGTACTGCAGGACACACGGTACAGTAATTAACACAGAACCTGCAGAACACGTAGTACTGCAGGACACACAGTATAGTAGATAACACAGAACCTGTTGGGCACACAGTTCAGAAGTTAACACATAACCTGCAGGACACAGTACAGTAGATAACACATAACCTGCAGGACACACAGTACAGTTGTTAACACAGAACCTGCAGGACACATAGTACTGCAGGACACACAGTACAGTAGATAACACAGAACCTGTTGGGCACACAGTTCAGAAGTTAACACATAACCTGCAGGACACACAGTACAGTAGTTAACACAGAACTTGCAGGACACACAGTACAGTAGATAACACAGAACCTGCAGGACACACAGTACAGTATATAACACAACCTGCAGGTCACACAGTACAGTAGTTAACAGATTACCTGCAGGACAAACAGAACTGCAGGACACAGTACTGCAGGACACACAGTACTGCAGGACACAGTACTGCAGGACACAGTACTGCAGGACACACAGTACTGCAGTACACAGTACTGCAGGACACAGTACTGCAGGACACACAGTACTGCAGTACACACAGTACAGTAGTTAACGCTCAACCTGCAGGACACAGTACAATAGTTAACACAGAACCTGCAGGACATATAGTACTGCAAGACACAGTACTGCAATACATACAGTATTGCAGGACACAGTAATGCAGAACATACAGTACTGCATGACACAGCACTACAGGACATACAGTACTGCAGGACATACAATACTGCAGGACATACAGTACTGCAGGACATACAGTACTGCAGGACATACAGTACTGCAGGACATACAGTACTGCAGGACATACAGTACTGCAGGACATACAGTACTGCAGGACATACAGTACTGCAGGACATACAGTACTGCAGGACATACAGTACTGCAGGACATACAGTACTGCAGGATATACAGTACTCCAGGTCATACAGTACTGCAGGACATACAGTACTGCAGGACATACAGTACTGCAGGACATACAGTACTGCAGGACATACAGTACTGCAGGACATACAGTACTGCAGGACATACAGTTATTACTGAAATGCTTATTGAAACAATTAGACCAATGATTTCGGTACTGGGAAAGTTAACAACTGTTGGTGTCATGGATCAATACTGTGTCAACCAGCTGACCAACAGTTTGCTTGTGTCATGGATCAATACTGTGTCAACCAGCTGACCAACAATCGCTTGTCATAAAGCATTTGTTTACAGTGTGCCAGTTACAAAGTCACCGCCGCCACTCAGGTCCACTGGTGACAAAGGCAACGTGACAGTGAACTGTTACACTGGAAAATAAACGATGAACATCAAATGAGGTTAAGGTTGGTCAAGCCTATAATATGTTTACATCAATCTCACCCCAGCAGCATCTCTCTGTCTGTCTGTCTGTCTGTCTGTTTCTCTCTCTCTCTCTCTTTCTCTCTCTCTCTCCTTACACAGGGTTTTACCAGATTAGGTTAAAGTTCCTAACTTTATTTACAAGCTATGAGCTGTTACCTACATCAGGTTATTTTAAAGCCTTTTTATTGTTGTGGCATATACAAATAGGGAACAAGATGAAATTTTAGCCAACCCTGCCCTAGTGATTTTATTTGGTCAACTCTTCCTCTGTCTCTGTCTCTCTGTCTGTCTGTCTGTCTGTCTGTCTGTCTGTCTGTCTGTCTGTCTGTCTGTCTCTCTCTCTCTCTCTCTCTGTCTCTGTCTCTGTCTCTCTCTCTCTCTCTCTCTCTTTCTTGTTCTTCCCTCTCTCCTTTCTTTTCTCTCTTCTCTTCTCCTCCTCCTCCTCCTTCTCCTCCCAAAAATTGTGCTAAGAAAAAGGATTTGGAATTACATTTTTTCTGATATATTTGGGGCGTCAGCTCCGGAACATGTGGAGAAAATTTGGAATATTGAAATGAAGGCTTCCAGAGAGAGTGCATCCAGCGTGGGTGCTTCCAGCGTGGGTGCTTCCAGCATGGATGATTCCAGTGTGGATGCTTCCAGAGAGAGTGCTTCCAGCGTGGGTGCTTCCAGCATGGGTGCTTCCAGCGAGAGTGCTTCCAGCGTGGGTGCTTCCAGCATAGGTGCTTCTAGCATTTGTGCTTCCAGCGTGTGTGTTTCCAGCGTGGGTGCTTCCAGCGTGGGTGCTTCCAGCGTGGGTGCTTCCAGCGTGGGTGCTTCCAGCGTCATCGTAGTAGTCGTTGCAGGGTTCACTCAACCTGGGGCACAACCTGCTGGTGCCATCGAGTGAGGCGTCGTGAGTAGTCGCAACTGGGCAGGACTTGTTCTGGCAAGCGACTCAGGAGAACATTTGTCGACTGGTACTGTCACTGGCGCTGTCACTGCTGGCGAGTGTGGAGTGAGTCGTGGCAGAGACGACTCGGCGAAACATCTGGAGGGTCGTAACAGCATACACCATACTGCAGTGAATGGGCTAGCAGTCTAAGTGACATCATCTTTGTGCAGGCTGCTCACTGAAGCTGTGACATGAGGCTGACAGTCGCCTGCTGACAGGACAGGGCTACTGCGGCTTGATGAGTGTCATTCTCTCGACAGTTTGAGTTACAGCAGAGGATGGTCTAAGCGTCCTTAGACTGGTCTCTACATATAACTGCACTCTGACGGTCTAGGAGGTGATGTGGAAACGAGTCTTGATGGGAGAATCGTCACGGGTACGGTTCAGCAGGGCATCACAAGTGACAAACATAAAGAGCTTTCTGTACACGGGGCTCCGACGCTCATAACTGATGCCTGACTAATGTCAGCTGTCAAGCGTACTGGTGCAGGGTCACACGGGTGACAAAGTAACACACACGAGGTGCTACACTGGTCTGGACACAACATACTGTGGTCCACACACAGCTGTGCTCAAGACTACACAGGACACATGGAAAACTGCACACACCTACTGCACATGTGGTACAACATGGCTTACTAGCAAATGACGCTTTTCTGTGCAAAAATCGACACTAGCCATACACGAACATGTGAGAACACTGACTGAGAGGAAATAATTGACACACGACATATATCTTCTCTCAAACTTCTCGACAATACTGAAAACAAATTGCACACTTCACACTAGAACACGTGACATCATGTGGTGATGTCAGGCATGACGCCGTGAGGTGATGTCATGGTGTGACATTGCGAGGTGACATCAGGCAACATCGTGGGTGACTTCGCGAGGTGACGTCCTGGAGTGACGTCATGATGGATGTCATGGGTGACATCGCGAGTGACGTCAGGCAGACGTCCAGGGTGATGTCAGTGGAGTCAGGCAGCATCGTGGGTGATGTCATAAGGTGTCGTCAGCAGCAAGGTGACGTCGTGGAGTCTGGCAGCATCGTAGGTGATGTCATAAGGTGATACGGGCGGCAGACCACAGCGTGGCTTGGGAGGTCTGGCTTGGTAACCCAAGTGGCTTCGTCCACACTCTACATGGCTTGCTCCACATTGCTTTGAGTAACCTCGGGCACTCGGATACACAGGTCTGGCAAAAATTCACATGAATACACAGCAGAGAGGGAGTGGGCAGTGGTGGAGAGAAGTGTGGTGGTGGCGTGAGAGTGGCGAAGAACTCCGGCCGCTTTCTCCTCCCTACCCACGACTCAGGGAGAAACACTCACACTGTCACTGGACGCAGAAATCACCACAAACTCACCTCTGACTGGCTGAATTAGCCATGCTGAGCTGAAAACAACAGCAGACCCATACAGGTCACGCTGAACACTTGACTTGGGAAACAGCGTGAGCCGCTGTGGCTTGGGTCACAGGAGCCACTATATTTCTCGAAGAACTTCGGCAAATTTTGACCTGGAACTTGCTTGTAAATGTGTCTGGATGCTGAGACTTACAGACATAACATCAGGATAACTCATTGAGAGACGGATGCTTCTTGTGTAGGGTGATGAAGTGAAGACAACTTCATTCCTTCTTCTTCCTTCCCTCCTTGGGCAACACATCTGCTGCGACTGCCGCTGTCCTCCAATTGTTTATGATTTGATTGTGTCGTTCTTGCAGGCGGGGTAGCAATGATAAGGCTTCGGAGGCTTCTTACTTTATTTGCAATAACGTGAGGGTACACAGGCAGTGTGCTTGTGCCAATGGCCCGGGAGGGCCATGCCCTTGTGAGGGAGAGAGGAGTAGGCCTTGTTGACTCTAGGATGCCTGGACGATAAGTGAGAGAGAGGCAAGCATGGGCAGGCTGAAGTGGGTATGCCCACCAGGCTTGCCCTCTGGGGGAAACTATGGGAACTAGGCATGTAGGCTTACTGGCTACATGTTTTACAAAGTAAATGTTGCAGACATGTAATATAACCATATGCTAAAAGAAAAGTCACATTAAAGTAAGTATTACTAGACATCTACTTCCCTGGACAACTACTCACTGACTGACGTTCATAACAAATTTGACCTTTAGTTGGTACACTTTCTACTGCTTGATCATTTACCAACATATTTACAAAGTTCCTTGCATTCTTTAGGTCGCCATGGCTTTAACTGCCTGTAATTAAACATCTTCCATGATCTTGTAATCACATCATAAGTGATCATAAGTGATAAATGTGACACTTGTGCAACATTTGGGTATCTTTATTCTGGAAACGTTTCGCCAGCCAGTGACTTCTTCAGTACAATGCAGAGGAAAGTGAAAGATGAGGAGGAGTTTGAGTGATTGTTAAATTCTGGAAGATTATTTAAAAGCAAGAGAACTTTACGAAGGCCACTGGTGCATACGCAGGGTGTCCACACAACAGGTATTCGCACTTTATCGACCCATAACTCTGTAACCACTTGTCTTTTTCAGGTGAAAATTGGCTTTAGTAATGGATAATGACAGACTTACCTTCAAACAACGGAAATTTGTGCTAAAGTTGTACAGAGACAAAGCGATGTTTCATGTGAATTGTGGACAAGTGTGTATACGTTCACTTGTATATGCTGGCGTCCACGTTCTTGCATAATTAACCTCACCATGCAAACAAGCATCACCATCGCATGAGCGGTGTTCTGCGGTCAGTCGCAGGTGGGGTAGCAGTCCTGTTTAATTAAGGGAGGCTCCTTGTCATGGTAAAGAGGGTTTTGGTCTGACGAACTGAACCTTTCAGTCTTATTCCTCTGACCAAACCTAATTGCCCTCCATTACTTCCTTCCCTGCCACAGCCTTCCCTTCCCTCCTTTTCCATGCCATCTCCTTTACCAGTCCCTCTCCCCTCCTTCCCACTTTTGGTCTTTTTGGTCCTTTCCTTCTGACATTCTAGCTCCTAGGTTGGGGAAGGGGTGTCCTTGTCCGTACCATTCCGTTGAAGTCCTTGGTGGTAGTATAGTTTGCTGTTGAATCTGGATCATCTAAGGATGTGCCGATCCACCCTCTGGAGTTCCTGAGGAAGATTTTCGGTGTCCTTCGAGTGACGGGTGTATTTCTGGAGACTGCCTGTCGGTTTCAGGAGGTGGTGGCAGAAGAAGGTATGCCTTGTGGCATACCTTCGTCGACAGCCTTCTCTTTTGTCCAAAGTGGTTCAGTGAATGTGAGGTTGCTATCCTGATCGCTGGTTTACTGGCGTGAAGGGTAGGATAGGGCACGGGTTCCATGCCGCATCTCCACTACCGGCCATGCTGAGGGTCCTCTTGGGCGCGAAGGGGACATACGATCCCTTTCATTTCTCCTGAGAGCTACCCCTCTACGTTCCCTTTTTTTTACGAAAAGAAAAGGAAAAAAGCTTATCATAGAGACCCATGCCAATGAACTTCCTCCTCCCTAACCCCCTTCCGGGGCACCCGCTACTGACCCTGGCTAATCATCGGACCATTCCTCGTGCATCAACAGTGCATTCCTTTGCCATGTTGGCGAAGGAATACTATTACAAATAAAATAACCATTTGTAATAAACGACTGTTTGGGATACTAAGTAAAATCTCATTTTTCAGATATTTATTATATATATTATATTTATTAATATAAAAACATATAATCTGAATAAAAACATATAAGCTAATAATCTGTGTAAAAACATATTTACACAAAATCACAGTACAAGATAAAAGTCACAAGTAAAATCCTATACTTAGAGCAATGTCAAGTCGCTGCCGTCTACAAGTGTCACGCAGGACACTACCACACCTTGTCATGATACGCCTTCTCCACCGTGTCCTCAGACACCCTTGTCTCTGTCTTATGGCACCTACGGGGTTCCACGACACCCGTTCTCCCTGTGCCATAAGACTCCCTCGCTGTGTCACACGACACCTCTGTGCCACATGGCACGCCCCCTGTATCATGAACACATTCTCAAGTAAAGCCTTTGCACCGCGTTATGACACACCAAATACACGACTCAACCTGTGTCGTGCCATCGTCACAAACTCTCTCTGACTACACCACTAAATACCTTGACACTTCGGGTAACATTACCAGTGTCACACAAGACACTTCAGGTACATAATTTCAGGTACATAGTTTCAGGTACGATGAAAGCCAGTGGGTAATTCTGGTGACCAGACTTGCCGCTCTCCTCATAACAGTGTCCTCATAACAGTGTCCTCATAACAGTGTCCTCATATCAAGCAGGAAGAGAACACCAACACTGTACTTGGCCTTGCAAACATCACAAGTACAAAGCTGCTTTCGAGTAACACGATCTAGAGAGGATAGAGCTTCCAGTTCTGTCAGCACTGTAGACCTGTCACCAGCACCACACTGCGAAAGTCTGCAACTCTCAAGCAGGTCTGCCTGGTGAACTCCAGTAGTGTATCAGGGAGCTGGTGAACTCTCCAGTGTTGTATATGGGAGAGTCTCGTTAGCACTGTCAGTCAAGCCAGCGCGGCAGTCAAACATCAGGTCTGATGACGTAACCCCTTGACTGCGGCCGTTAAGGTAACTACCTAACAACCATTGTTAGGTAGGGGGCCGTAACAAATGCTCATGCATTGGCACAGTACAAAATACAAAAGAAGGATATAATCTTTCACTTCTTACCAACATTGATAACACATCAGTTACAATTCACAATCACATCTCCCTTAATTCTAAAACTATTATCATTCCGAATACAATCGTACAAACGACTTCGTCACGAGTAATGCAAACATTCTGGATACCTCAAGCTCCAGAATCTCCCGATCGTAAAAGTCGACACATACATACTTCCTGCCCGTGGGTGGAGGCACTATCCATGCAACTTTTGACAGTCATTAATTGTTTACTGTTTATGTAGTGGGACAGCGTTTACAAATGCGGAGGTGCTCCCTACACTGCAACAATTCAGGAATTGCCAACGCTTTGGCCACCAGACGAAATATTGCAGGTCAATGGCAGAATGTCCTGTCTGTGGTGCAGCTGACTATGGCAATCCATCCTGCAGCCACCTTCCCACTTGTCTTAACTGCAAAGAGGAGCACCCTGCCTATTCTCGCCATTGCCCGGTTTTTCTTAAGAAAAAAGAGATCCGTTGTCTTAAAGAGAAAGAGAGCTTCTCTTACGCCATGACAGTTTCCCATCTTCGCCTCCAAGTGAGACTCCCACGGCTCTCTTATTCCAGGGTCGCTAGACGGCCCTAGACCTCGGTGGTGTCTACTTCCACAATCGCCTCTGTAACCCTTCCTTCCACAGTCATCTGTGTCCAACGCTTTTGCAGTCCAAGGCTATGAGGTTCCAACCTCATCATCTCTTACTGTCCCTACTTTTTTTTATCTTTCCATTCACATTTTCTACGTCTACGCGCCTCCTCCTATCTAAATCGACACCAAAGTCTTAATCTTCATTTGAGTCCAAATTTCCTTCAACTCCCAAACCACATGACGTTCCCAAACATTATACTTTTCCTTTACCTCATGAAGCATCTACTACTGTTTTAGAAGCTTAACCGCCTCCAAGTACAATTACTCCCTTACCTATTCCTGCTGAAATTTCTTCTTGCTAAGACACCTCTGCCCCTACTTCAGTATCTTCCGTTGTCTCTCCAATTTTTACTCAAACTACATTTTCACCATCCGCCACCATTCTTCCTCCACCTTCTTCCTCTTTTGAAACTAATGAAGACACCTCGGCGTTTATCTAGGAGACAAAGCCAGTGATGGACACCAGTCCATCCCTCACCACTTCACATTCTCGCCTTATGCAACCTTTCTCACACCGCCTTTCTTCTCACTATTCCAATCCTTCATTCCTTACTAATTTCCCACTACCTCCGCATGTTGACTTTACTGACCTTACAAGTCCGTAGACAACTATTGCTTAATGTTATTAGTATACTTCTATTTGTAAACCATGACTTTCTTACAATGGGTAATTGGGGTGAACTTTGCTCACCCAGTTTTTCCTTGTTTGTGTCTGTTTACAAGAACCAAAATTGCTCTCTGCTGTTATCCATACCCGTCTCGGGCTATATCTTATTACATTCATTTGATCCATTTTCCCGATGAGACTTTTAATGGAAGTGCACTTCTTGTACGCACTGGCACTTCTTGTACGCACTGGTATACCACATTCTCAAATCTTTGTTCATACTTCGCTGCATTACACTGCATCCTGTATCTACTTGAATAAGTGGTATTCAGTCTGCTATTCGTATCTTTATCCTTCTCGACCATTATCTACTCAAATCTGATGTTGAATTTCTAGTTTCTTCCCTACTTCCACCTCTCTTCTTATTAGGTGATTTGTAATGCTCATCATTTCCTCCGGGGATGGTCTTGTTGTGACTCTCGTGGTGATCAGTTACAGGCTTTTCTCACTTCTATTTCCCTCCAGGTTTTAAGTACATGTTCTCCCACTCATTTTGATCCTTGCAGACTATCAAAAAATGTAATTCACTTCATCCCCAAGTTCTTCGCATACAACTTTGGTTGCACAGTATTTCTAGCAAAAACAAAGATATAATTTTCTGCTGGGTCCCTTTTAATGTTGATGTTTAGGGCAACGAGCAGGCAGACTCTGCTGATCGGTCAGCGGTACATGACCTTCACGTTTCATATAGGGGGTATTCCATTCTCAGACTATTTTACTGTAATCTCTAGTCACCTTTGCAACCGTTGGCAACAACGTTGATCTCAGCTGATTCATAACAAATTACATTCTGTCAAGCCGTGTTTAGGATTCTGGTCTTAGGAGACTATGCTCTCCAGTATTCGCATCGGACACACGTCTCACTCATGGGTATCTCATGGAGAGGCGTCCAGCTGCACTCTGTGAGAATTGTCAAGTTCCCATATCAGTTTCCCCATATTCAATTAGATTGCACTATTTACCAGCAAGCAGGCAGAATTTACCTAATACGTCGTCACCGCTCTAACATCCTCACTTCATTTTCCGTCCTCGCTGACGGCCCCATCTTTGACACAGACTCTTTTGACTTTTTTCAGAAACAGATTTATTATACCAACTTTGACTATACTTCTTTTAGCACTCCTCACTGCCCTTCCTAACTCTACCTCTGTTATACTCTTCCCTTTCGGTGACCTCTGATCAGGCATCTTACACCTTTTACCTCACTATATAGCAAGCAAGACGATATGTATAGTGGCAGGAGTTAGGAAAACCTGCATAGCAGGCCTACATGTGCAAAGGGGATTGATTTTTACAGGTAAATATAGGTGTATGGTAGTTGTAGGGGTTAGTATGGTTGTGGTAGGTAGAGGTATGAGTCAGTAGCAAAGGGTTGGTATAATAGTGGAAGGTATAGTTATGAGGTAGTGGTAGGGGATTAATTTGGTAATGGTAAAGGTGTATGGCAGTGGTAGGGAGTATGGTATGGTAGGTTAGGTTAGGTAAGATTGGTCCGGAAACAGGACAAGTGTTTCTTTACTATGGTCTAAGTCATATGATGCCCGTCACTGGAGCTTTGGGTCATCTGAAAGAGACCTTCCACTGGCTTAACAGTCCACTCCTTTAAAAAATAAGGTTATAATTATAAACTTTTTTTAGTATGGCAGTATTATGTAGATGTATATGATAATAGTAAAGGGTTAGTTTAGCGGTAATAGGAAGAGGTATAAGGTAGTGGTTTGGTATTAGTATGGTAGTAGTAGACACAAGTTAGGTAGTGGTAGTAGTAGACAAGTTTAGGTAGTGGTAGTAGTAGGACAAGTGTAGGTAGTGTAGTAGTAGACAATGTAGGTAGTGAGTAGTAGACAAGTGTAGGGTAGTGGTAGTAGTAGAAAGTTGTAGTGTAGTAGTAGACAATGTAGATAGTGGTAGTAGTAGACAAGTGTGGATAGTGGTAGTAGTAGACAAGTTAGGATAGTGGTAGTAGTAGACAAGTGTAGGGATAGTGGTAGTAGTAGACAAGTGTAGGATAGTGGTAGTAGTAGACAAGTGTAGGTAGTGGTAGTAGTAGACAAGTGTAGGATAGTGTAGTAGTAGACAAGTGTAGGTAGTGGTAGTAGTAACAAGTGTGGATAGGTAGTAGTAGACAAGTGTAGGTAGTGGTAGTAGTAGACAAGTGTAGGATAGTGGTAGTAGTAGACAATGTAGGTAGTGGTAGTAGTAGACAAGTTAGGTAGTGGTAGTAGTAGACAAGTGTAGGATAGTGGTAGTAGTAGACAAGTGTAGGATAGTGGTAGTAGTAGACAAGTGTAGGATAGTGGTAGTAGTAGACAAGTGTAGGATAGTGGTAGTAGTAGACAAGTGTAGGATAGTGGTAGTAGTAGACAAGTGTAGGATAGTGGTAGTAGTAGACAAGTGTAGGGTAGTGGTAGTAGTAGACAAGTGTAGGATAGTGGTAGTAGTAGACAAGTGTAGGATAGTGGTAGTAGTAGACAAGTGTAGGATAGTGGTAGTAGTAGACAAGTGTAGGATAGTGGTAGTAGTAGACAAGTGTAGGATAGTGGTAGTTCTTACAAATTTAAAAAAAGTAAATAAACGAGAAACGAAATCTCAGTGAGAGAAAAAAAATGCATTTTCAAGAGAGGATAATGTGGAAATAAAAATGTTTTAGTGTAAGAGTGAGGAAGATGGAAGAGAAAGTGTGGTAGATCAAAGAGAATTTATAATGAAATGTAAATAGAAGAGCGAGCAAGAACAAGGTCATAAATAACATGAAACTTCCGTGATGACTGAGGAGAGGTCACACTTACACTGGAATAAAAACACCAAGAAATTCAAGACTTGAGGAACTCGTATGTTTTGGGATGGGATAAGTTGTTGGCTGAAAAAAAAATAGTTGAGTCATACCTTAACTTAATTTTTTTGCTTATAAGTTCCCGAGGAAAATATTTCATTAGTTCCTGTACATTCTTTGACACTTGTCAGAAGTTGCGTTGCTACGTGTAAGTTCTGGATGATTAATTTTGTATTGCTTTAAGTTTTATACATAAAGATTAACATATACTATTCCATACAACCAAAAATATTTTAATTTTTAAAGCGATGGAGAGGTAAGTTAGTGGAAGACATCGGCCAGACGACCGGAAGCTGTAGTGGCGGGTCATCATATAACTAAGACCCGCGTCAGGAAACACTTGTCCTGTGAATGTTTGATGAGTATGAGTCGGGTAAGGTTACCTGTGTACGTGCCGTCCTTGTGCTCCAGTCCGTGGCACTTGACTAAGGACCTTCTTAGCCAGTTTTAAAACCACTTGACTTTCTTCTCCCACCAAGTCTGTAAATATGGAATTCCACTCCAGTTTCTTTTTATATTCCAGGTGTTGGGTTTTATGTTAATGTAACCTGACCTAATTTGACTTACGTCTTTTAACGTAATTATTCTTAGTTCTCTCCAATTGATTATTAATTCTGGTTATTTTTATCTGAAATAATTTTTTTCTATTTATTTTCTTTTGATAAGGTGGAAGGGCTTCCATATACCTTTTGTGGGCATGACAGGGCTGTTATACCTTCACAATTTCATTATTAATGTTCTCTCAGATACACAGAAATCAATGATTATTTCTCTGTGCTCTAGGTGATAATTCTTGGTGTGTGTCGTGCAGGTTGTCCACCCCCCGGAGAGTGACCACTGGTTCCTGGACATCTTGTCTGTCACCTTCAGAGACGCTGGAGTGTATGAGTGTCAAGTATCCAACAGTCCCAAGGTCTCCCTGCCCATCCATCTTATTGTTGTAGGTGAGTGTATGTATGTGTACTCACCCCTTGTTGCTGTGTCATATCTCTGAAACATTCTGTTCCTATCCACCTTGTCAATTCCTCTCAGTATTTTATATGTCGTTATCATGTCCTTCCTATCCCTCCTGTCTTCCAGTCAAATATTACCACTTTCTCTAATTTCTTGACGTGTTTGACCAGGTGTGAATCCCATACTGGTGCTGCATACTCCAATATGGGCCTGACGTACACGGTGTACAGGGTCCTGAACGATTCCTTATTGAGATGTCGGAATGTTATTCTTAGGTTTGCTAGGCGCCTGTATGCTGCAGCAGTTATTTCGTTGATGTGCGCTTCAGGAGATGTGCCTGGTGTTATACTCACCCCAAGATGCTTTTCCTTGAGTGAGGTTTTTAGTCTCTGACCCCCTAGACTGTACTCCGTCTGCAGCCTTCTTTGCCCTTCCCCAATCTTCATGACTTTGGACCTGGTGGGGTTGAACTTTAGAAGCCAGTTTCTGTACCAGGCCTGCAGCCTGTCCAGATCCCTTTGTAGTTCTTCCTGGTCCTCGTCCGATTGAATTCTTCTCATCAACTTCACATCATCTGCAAACAGGGACACTTCTGAGTCTGTTCCTTCCGTTATATCTTTCACATATATGAGAAACAGCACTGGTTCTAGGACTGACCCCTGTGAAACATCGCTCGTCACGTACCATGACTCGCTGTTGTCTTCCTGACAGGTATTCCCTGATACATTGCAGTGCCTTCCCTGTTATACCTGCCTGGTCCTCCAGATTTTGCACTAATCTCTTGTGTGGAACTGTGTCAAACGCCTTCTTACAGTCCAAGAAAACGTAATCTACTCACCTCTCTCTTGTCTTACTGGTGTCACCCTGTCCTAGATCTCCAGTAGGTTTGTGACACAGGATTTCCCGTCCCTGAAATCGTGTTAGTTGTCGTTGATAAGCTCATTCCTTTCTAGGTGTTCCACCACTCTTCTCCTGATTATCTTCTCCATGACTTTGCATACTATACATATTAGTGACACTGGTCTATAGTTTAATGCTTCGTGTCTGTCTCTTTTTTTTAAATTGGGACTACATTTGCTGTCTTAAATACCTCAGGTAGTCGCCCAGTTTCGATAGATGTGTTGAAAATTGTTGTTAGTGGTACACATAGCTCCTACGCTCCCTCTCTCAGGACCCATGGAGAGATGTTATCCGGCACCATCACCTTTGAAGTATCTAGCTCGCTTAGCTGCCTTTTCACTTTTTTCTCGGTTGTATGTATTGTGTCCAGCACCTGATGGTGTACCCCACCTCTCCGTCTTCCTGGAGTCCCTTCAGTCTCCTCTGTGAACACTTCTTTGAATCTCATGTTGAGTTCCTCACATACTTCGCGGTCATTTCTTGTGATCTCTCTTCCTTCCTTCCTCAGTCTGATTACCTGGTTCTTGACTGTTGTTTTCTTCCCAATGTGGCTGTACAACAGCTTCAGATCAGATTTGGCTTTCGCGGCTATGTCATTTTTGTATTGTCATTGGACCTCCCTTTTTACTTGTGCATATTCATTTCTGGCTCTTCGACTGCTCGCCATATTCTCGTGTGTGTGTGTGTGTGTGTGTGTGTGTGTGTGTGTGTGTGTGTATGTGTGTGTGTGTACTTACCTATATACTTTGCTGCCGTTATTAGGTTCACTATCTCCTGGATGCTTGAGTCTGGGCCATCTGTCCTCTAATGTCGCTAATTTAGCTTTTCTAGTCTCTCTTCATAGCTCACACCACTCAGCTCTGGGACTAGTTTCGTTGAAAACCTTCGCACGTTTTTCAGCTTCGTTTCATGCTTAATCAGATGTAGGTTCATCTGCTGCACCTCCTCTGACTCCAAAATATAAATGCCGTTCCTCTCCTCCCGATTCATCAAGACTACGGTGCTCATTACCTACTTCTAGGATGAGGGATTGATTTTATCTTCTACTGTTTTCTGTTTATAATTATACAATCTTCAGTTTATTATCATGTATTTTGTTGATAAAGCCACTGGATGGCGAACTGGCTTCGTTATGTTGACGACATACTTATCGTAAATCAAAGGCAATTCAATATATCTGCACTCCAACACTATTTCAACCAGGTCGATCCTCAATTTACGCTCGAAAAATAAGTTGATGACACTCTTCCTTTCATTGATCTTCTTCTCTACTAAGGTGACCACGAACTTCCATTTAAAGTCTACACAAACCGACCAGCCAACACGATCTTCTCCACTTCTACTCACACCACGATACCAAAACTAAACGTGGCATTATCATAGGTTTCTTAATGCTTGCCCTTCGTGTCTGAAGAGGTAAATTCCTTGAAGAAGAATGTTCTTTCATCGAACAAGTATTTCTAAGCTTCACCGTCCTTGTCTCTTCCTTAGAGATTGCAGATGCCGTGCATATAAAATCTTCAACTCACTTAGACATGATACCACAGAGGGAAGATATATAGTCCTCCCTACCAACTCCACTGCCAAACACGTCACCAACATTCTTTCTAACATTGAAATCCAAATAATAACTACTGCCTCAACTACGGTAGTCAAAGACATTACCAGTTTCAAACCTCTGCAGGGGCAGACAGAGTCTAAATAACGAACAAACAACTAGAGACGAGAGAAATCTCAGAAGAGAGAGAGAGAGAGAGAGAGAGAGAGAGAGAGAGAGAGAGAGAGAGAGAGAGAGAGAGAGAGAGAGAGAGAGAGAGAGGTTGATCCAGCAGTGACCAGCAGAGGAGAGAGATGAAGGCAAGACAGTCTCCAATCTCAGGTGCGATCACGCGACTCCAGTATGGAGCCAGCAGTTAAACAAGCGAGGTGATAGTTAACAAAGTAGTTTGCCAATGTGAGCAGCCACTCAACACTCTCGAACAATGAGCACAATAGTGTAAATTGCTATATCCTACCTAATATACAGCTAAGTCAAATAATTATATAAAGCAAGCTATTTTCTATTTAGCTTGCTGAGGCTAGTAAACCAAACGGGGAGTAGAAAGAAATTAGCTCAGAGGCACCCACACCGCCGTTTCTCATCGGATCAAGGTAAAACACCTAGCTCTGCTGGGTGCTTGATTCTTGTAGGATTGAGTGGTCCTAAGGGTTAGAGCGTCATGTGATTTTCGCTCACCATGAAGTGGGCCAAAAGGATATGGGTTTGAGTCCTTGGTTAGTCGCAGTGTCGTTATTGATTAAATACAACTCGTATGGGGTTATAATAACATATGTATATATATATATATATATATATATATATATATATATATATATATATATATATATATATATATATATATATATATATATATATATATATATATATATATATATATATATATATATTATATATATATATATATATATATATATATATATATATATATATATATATATATATATATATATATATATATATACCTGTAGTATACCTGAAGAGGGTTTCGTGGTCAACGCCCCTCGGCGGTGTCTTTTGACCAGGCCTCATGGTGGATCAGAACCTGATCAACCAGGTTGTTACTGTTGGGCCGCACACAACCCGACGAACGAACCACGGCCCGGTTGGTCAGGTACTGATTTTAGGTGCTTGTCCAGCGCCTTCTTGAAGACAGCCAGGGGTCTATTGGTAATTTCCCTTATGTATGCTGGGAGGCAGTTGAACAGTTTTGGGTAACTGACACTTATTATTATTATTATTATTATAATCAAATAGAAGCGCTAAACCACAGGGGTTATACAGCTACTGACACTTATTGTACTTACCTATTTGTACTCACCTATTTGTACTCACCTATTTGTGGTTGCAGGGGTCGAGTCATAGCTCCTGGCCCCGCCTCTTCACTGATTGCTACTAGGTCCTCTCTCTCCCTGCTCCATGAGCTTTATCAAACCTCGTCTTAAACTATGTATGGTTCCTGCCTCCACTATGTCGCTTTCTAGGCTATTCCACTTCCTGACAACTCTATGACTGAAGAAATACTTCCTAACATCCCTTTGACTCATAGGAGTCTTCAACTTCCAATTGTGACCCCTTGTTTCTGTGTTCCCTCTCTGGAACATCTTGTCTCTGTCCACCTTATCTATTCCTCGCAGTATTTTATATGTCGTTATCATGTCTCCCCTAACCCTCCTGTCCTCTAGTGTCATCAGGCCGATTTCCCTTAACCTTTCTTCGTAGGACAATCCCCTTAGCTCTGGGACTAGTCTTGTTGCAAACCTTTGCACTTTCTCTAATTTCTTGACGTGCTTGACCATTTGTGGGTTCCAAATTGGTGCTGCATACTCCAGTATGGGCCTGACGTATATGGTGTACAGAGTCTTGAATGATTCCTTAGTGAGGTATTGGAACGCTATTCTTAGGTTTGCCAGCCGCCCGTATGCTGCAGCAGTTATCTGATTGATGTGTGCCTCAGGAGATGTGTTCGGTATTATACTCACCTCAAGATCTTTTTCCTTGAGTGAGGTTTGCAGTCTTTGGCCACCTAGACTATACTCTGTCTGCGGTCTTCTTTGCCCTTCCCCGATCTTCATGACTTTACATTTGGCAGGGTTAAATTCAAGGAGCCAGTTACTGGCCCAGGCTTGTAGCCTGTCCAGGTCTCTTTGTAGTCCTGCCTGATCCTCGACTGATTTAATTCTTCTCATTAACTTCACATCATCTGCAAACTGGGACACTTCTGAGTCTATCCCTTCCGTTATGTCATTCACATATACCAAAAACAGTACAGGTCCTAGGACTGACCCTTGTGGAACCCCACTCGTCACAGGTGCCCACTCTGACACCTCGTCACGTACCATGACTCGTTGTTGCCTCCGTGTCAGATATTCTCTGATCCATTGCAGTGCCTTTTCTGTTACGTGTGCCTGAGTCTCTAGCTTTTGCATTAACCTCTTGTGAGGAACTGTGTCGAACGCCTTCTTGCAGTCCAAGAAAATGCAGTCTATCCACCCCTCTCTCTCGTGTCTTACTTCTGTTACCTTGTCATAAAACTCCAGTAGGTTTGTGACACAGGATTTTCCATCCCTGAAAGCGTGCTGGTTGTCGTTTATAAGCCTGTGTCTTTCTAGGTGCTCCACCACTCTCCTCCTGATGATCTTCTCCATGACTTTGCATACTACACACGTCAGTGACACAGGTCTGTAGTTTAATGCCTCGTGTCTGTCTCCTTTCTTAAAAATTGGGACTACATTTGCCATCTTCCGCGCCTCAGGTAGTTGCCCAGTTTCAATGGATGTGTTGAAGATTTGTGTTAGTGGCACACACAACATTTCTGCTCTCTCTCTAAGGACCCACGGATAAATGTTGTCCGGTCCCACCGCTTTTGAGGTATCGAGTTCACATAGCAGCTTCTTCACCTCCTCCTCGGTTGTGTGTATTTCATCCAGCACTTGTTGGGATACCTCCCTATTCTGAATTCCTGGAGTCCTTCCTGTCTCCTCTGTAAATACTTCTTTAAATCTCATGTTGAGCTCCTCACATACCTCTTGGTAGTTTCTTGTGAACTCCCCACCTTCCTTCCTTAGCCTGATTACCTGGTCCTTGACTGTTGTTTTCCTCCTGATGTGGCTATACAACAGCTTCGGGTCAGACTTGACTTTTGATGCTATATCATTTTCATATTGTCGCTGAGCCTCGCTTCTTACCTGTGCATATTCGTTTCTGGCTCTTCGGCTAAAATCTTTATTTTCCTGGGTCCTTTGTCTTCTATACTTTTTCCATTCTCTATTACACTTAGTTTTTGCCTCCCTACACCTCTGGGTGAACCAAGGACTCGTTCTGGTCTTCCCATTACTTCTGTTTCCCTTGGGGACAAACCTCTCCTCTGCCTCTTTGCATTTGGTTGTCACATATTCCATCATTTCTTTTACTGGTTTTCCTGCCAATTCTCTCTCCCACTGAACGTCTTGTAGGAAGTTCCTCATGCCTGTGTAGTCCCCCCTTTTGTAGTTTCGTTTCTCCCTTCCTATTCCTGCTCCCCTCTCCACTTGTAGCTCAACTATATAATCAAAACACAGAACCAAATGATCACTAGCTCCAAGGGGCCTTTCATACGTGATATCCTTGATGTCCGAACTACTCAAGGTGAATACTAGGTCCAGTCTTGCTGGATCATCCCCACCTCTCTCTCTCTCTGGTAGTGTCTCTAACATGTTGATGCATGAGGTTTTCCAGTACCACATCCATCATCTTTGCTCTCCATGATTCAGGACCCCCGTCGTGCTAGTGGCACCCCTGATTTTCATTGCGGGGATGTTGCATCGTCTGCTGAGTCTTTTGCTTTCATAAGAACATAAGAAACAAGGAACACTGCAGCAGGCCTACTGGCCCATGCGAGGCATGTCCAATTCTCCCACCGATTTAAGGCAATGCCTAGACCTAGTCAGGTCAGTCACATTCACTTAAGGGAGGAGCACGGCTTCTGACCTAGTAGCACAAGCTAGTCAGGTCCAACGCACACCCACCAACACCCACTCATGTATTTATCCTACCTATTTTTAAAACTACACAACGTGTGCAAGTTTGGTACTAATCCCTCTAGGATTTTCCAAGTGTATATAATCATGTATCTCTCCCGCCTGCGTTCTAGGTAGTACAGGTTGAGGAACTTCAAGCGTTCCCAGTAGTTGAGGTGTTTTATCACAGTTATGTGTGACGTGAAGATTCTCTTTACATTTGCTAGGTCAGCAATTTCACCTGCCCTGGAAGGTGCTGTTAGTGTGCAGGAATATTCCAACCTAGATAGAACAAACGACCTGAAGAGTGTCATCATGGGCTTGGCATCCCTAGTTGTGAAGGTTCTCGTTATCCATCCTGTCATTTTTCCCAGCAGATGTGATTAATACAATGTTGTGGTCTTTGAAGGTGAGATCATCCTCTGAGATATATATATATATATATGTCGTGCCGATTAGGTAAAACTGGTCAATTAGCAAGAACTCATCTAAAATTAAGTCCTTTCTAAAATTTTCTCTTATACGTTTAAAGATATATTTTTTTCATTTATGTTAATGTAAGAATTTATAATTTTGTACCAAGAGAAACTTTGAAAACCTACCTAACCTTATTACAACAAGCGCAATTTAATTTAGCCTAACCCAACTAAATATATTTTAGATACGTTAACATTAATTTAATAATAAACAAACACAATGAAATATATTTTTTTCGTTATGTTCAGAATGATTTTGGCGAAATTATTGCATACACAAATTTTCACTTGTCTTATATGGCAAGATGAGCGTTGTTATTTAAGCCAAAATCGCAAGTTTTACCTAATCGGCACGACATATATATATATATATAATGTCGTGCCGATTAGGTAAAACTGGTCAATTAGCAAGAACTCATCTAAAATTAAGCCCTTTCTAAAATTTTCTCTTATACGTTTAAAGATATATTTTTTTTCATTTATGTTAATGTAAAAAAATATAATTTTGTACCAACAGAAATTTTGAAAACCTACCTAACTTTATTCCAACAAGCTCAATTTAATTTAGCCTAACCCAACTAAATATATTTTAGATACGTTAACATTAATTTAATAATAAACAAACACAATGAAATATATTTTTTCGTTAGGTTCAGAATGATTTTTGCGAAATTATTGCATACACAAATTTTCGCTTGTCTTATATGGCAAGAAGAGCGTTGCTATTTAAGCTAAAATCGCAAGTTCGAACCAATCAGCTGCCTCCTTGCCAGCCTCGCCACAACCACCTCCCACCAATGAGAAGCCTTCATCTCCTACTCCCTCGAACCAATCAGAGACTGCGTCTTCCAGCCCTGCCACTCCAACACTTCCACCATGCACCATGTTTGGTGTAAGATTCTTTACTACTCGACAATTTCCCTCAACAATGATGCCTGCTGACCTTACTCAACATCTCCACGATGGAACTGTTAAGTTCAGCTGTAATACCACACCACTCCAGACCCTCGACGACATTATAAGAGACCTTCAACATCCTAAGCTCCAACGTCTAATTAAAGTAAAGCACATCTCACTAAGACAGTTCACCTCGCTGGTGAATGGAACGCTTCAGTGATTTCTCTAACACATCACTGTAATGTGACTGCCTTCTCGATCTTGCCTGCCTTCTGGGACTCTTCCATCGACGCCTGGCAGCCTCCTGCAGTCCACCTACACCCGCCTCATCAGCTGCTACAACTCGCTCCAGCGTCACACACACCGATCAACAACGCTGCAGTTTCTCTGCACACGTCGCCCAGAGTGGACGTGCCACTCACCTGTATATTCCCTCCTCCTACCCTTACCCTACCTTTTCCCATATTTCTATCCTTACCCATCCTTCTTCCATCCCAGCTTACCGACGCTCAGGTCATCATGCACGATGCACCTAATCGGCACGACATATATATATATATATATATATATATATATATATATATATATATATATATATATATATATATATATATATATATATATATATATATATATATATATATATATATGTCGTGCCGATTAGGTAAAACTTGCAATTTTGGCTTAAATAGCAACGCTCACCTTGCCATATAAGACAAGTGAAAATTTGTGTATGCAAAAATTTCGCAAAAATCATTCTGAACATAACGAAAAAATATATTTCATTGTGTTTGTTTATTATTAAATTAATGTTAAGGTATCTAAAATATATTTAGATGAGTTAGGCTAAATTAAATTGGGCTTGTTGTAATAAGGTTAGGTAGGTTTTCAAAGTTTCTCTTGGTACAAAATCATAAATTCTTACATTAACATAAATGAAAAAAATATATCTTTAAACGTATAAGAGAAAATTTTAGAAAGGACTTAATTTTAGATGAGTTCTTGCTAATTGACCAGTTTTACCTAATCGGCACGACATTATATATATATATATATATATATATATATATATATATATATATATATATATATATATATATATATATATATTCTTTTCTTCTTTCAACACGTCGGCCGCCTCCCACCAAGGCGGGGTGGCCCAAAAGGAAAAACGAAAGTTTCTCCTTTTACAATTAGTAATATACACAGAAGGAGGGGTGTTAATGTTGCAGTTTTATAACTGTAGTGTAAAGCACCCTTCTGGCAAGACAGTGATGGAGTGAATGATGATGAAAGTTTTTCTTTTTCGGGCCACCCTGCCTTGGTGGGAATCGGCCAATGTGTTAATAAAAATATAAAAATATATATATATATATAATATATATATCAAAGTTGTATTTAAAAATCTTGATACAGTAAAAAGACTTTTGATAAAAAATTCCCCCCAAAATGCTGACGGATGTGTCTATAAGATTCCCTGTAAAATATGCGATAAAGTTTATTATGGTCAAACTGGTAAAAGTCTTGAACTAAGATTAAAACAACATAAATATAGCATTAGAACTGGACAAGATTCTAATGCTCTATTTATTCATGTGAGAGATTTTAACCATCCAATTGATTTTCAAAATGCTGAGAAGGTTGTATCAAGCAAGTCCATGGTTGAGAGGAATATAATAGAATCATGTTTCATTAAAAGCAGTTTTGAAAATAATATGAATATTTCTTTTGGTTTATATAAATTAGATTCATTTATAATTAATAAAATTTGGGAAGAATTTAATGATAAATTGGACTAATCTTAATTCTTGGGAAGAGTTTCAGGTCCTTTCTTATGTTCCTCTTCACAGAGTCGTGAGATGTTACGCTACTGTGAGGTGTTGTCTTTGTTAGTGTGATGTGACTGTGAGTGTATTCTGCCTCTTTATAAGCCTTCTTGTCATGTTTCCTTTTATAGTTCCTTGATAATGTGAGTAGTCACGAAACGCTTGGAATTCTTCTATTTTTCATAGTGCTTGTCTTGCATATATATATATATATATATATATATATATATATATATATATATATATATATATATATATATATATTCAACAAGTCGGCCGTCTCCCACCGAGGCAGGGTGACCCAAAAAAAAAGAAAATCCCCAAAAAGAAAATACTTTAATCATCATTCAACACTTTCACCACACTCATACATAATCAGTCTTTGCAGAGGCGCTCAGATACGACAGCTGAGAATAAATCCCTCCCAGCTGTCACTATCCCAGACCCCTCTTTTATAGTGAAGGCATTGTACTTCCCATTTCCAGGACTCAAGTCCAACTAAATCAATTAAGTGGTTTCCCTGAATCCCTTCACAAAATATTACCTTGCTCACACTCTAACAGCTCGTCAGGTCCTTAAAACCATTCGTCTCCATTCACTCCTATCTAACCCGCTCACACATGCTTGCTGGAAGTCCAAGTCCCTCGCCCACAAAACCTCCTTTACCCCCTCCCTCCAACCTTTTTGAGGAAGACCCCTGACCCGCCTTCCTTCCCCTACAAATTTTACGCTCTCCAAGCCATTCTACTTTGATCCATTCTCTTTAAATGACCAAACCACCTCAACAAACCCTCTTCAGCCCTCTGACAAATACTTTTAGTAACTGGAAAAATAAACACATAAGCAGTATAATGTGATCCTTTATTGACAACGTTTCGCCCACGCAGTGGGCTTTATCGAGTCACAGACAGATCTACCTGGAAAATGAGCAACATAGAGATATATATAGGGTACAGTCAGGTGGAGAATGCTGGGTCAGGTGGAGAAAGCTGCATGTGAGTCTTAAAAGTAGTGTGAAAACATAGTGTGACTTAAAGGACCTGCAGTGTACCATTCTTGAGTTCTAGGTGGGATAGCGTTGAAGAAGTTTCTTGGCAATAGGTTCAGCTATGTTGTAGAAGCCGTTGTTCTGGTTGAAGTTGTTGGACATACAGATGAGTGATGATTCTAGGATTCTTCGGTATTGCGTGTTGTCTTCTCTGGCGATGAGTCTTGCGTTTCTGTAGTTGATTAAATGGTTGTGTAAATTTCGGTGTTGAACACAGGCATTTCTTGAGTCGTCAGATCTGCCTGCGTACTGGTGTTCTGAAATGCGTGTTTGTAGGTCTCTGGATGTTTCGCCAACGTATAATTTGCTGCAGCCATTACAAGGGATTGTGTATACCCCTGCCGTGGACTGAAGCTTTTCCTGTCTGTTACTGGTAATGTCCTTAATGGTGGTGGATGTGGAGGTGGGCACCATCAGTCCAGCACATCTCAAACACTCTGGTGACCTTCTCAATCGCATTCGCAACATCAACATCAGAAACAAGAAACTCTCCAGCCTTGATGTAACATCCCTATTCACCAAAGTACCTACTACACAAGCTATCGATCTCTTGCGCAGGAAAATTGACGACTCGCTTGATCTTCCTCTTCCAGCCAGCGATTTCATCGACCTTGTTGAACTATGTGTGGGCTTTACATGTTTCTCTTTCGAAAACCAACTCTTTCAGCAAACTTTTGGACTACCCATGGGATCGCCACTTAGTGCCGTCCTTGCGAACCTATATATGGAACATTTGGAAGCCGAGCGATTTTCCACTATTATTCCCTCTTCTGTCACCTGGCTTCGTTATGTTGACGACATTCTCATCATAACTCCCAGACGCTTCAACGTTCAAGCTCTCCAACACGAACTCAACCAGATTGAGCCATCAATCCAGTTTACACTAGAAGAAGAAGTCGACAACACTCTTCCTTTCCTTGATGTTCTTCTCTTCAAAGCTGACCATGAACTTCGTTTTAAAGTCTATCGAAAACCTACCAATCAACACGATCTTCTCCACTTCTACTCTCACCACGACACCAAAATTAAACGTGGTGTAATTATAGGCTTTTTCCTGCGCGCACTCAGAATCTGCAGCAGTGAGTTCCTTGAAGAAGAATGCTCCCTCATTGAACAAGTTTTTTCCAAACTTCACTATCCTCGTCACTTCATTAGAGACTGCAGACGACGGGCATTAAACATCTTCAACACACCCAGAGAAGACACTGCTGAGAAGAGATACATAGTCCTTCCCACCAACTCCATTTCCAAACAAGTTTCCAACTTTTTTTTTTTTTTTTTTTTTCTAAGACCTCATTCCGAGTATCCACCTCCACATCCACCACCATTAAGGACATTACCAGTAACAGACAGGAAAAGCTTCAGTCCACGGCAGGGTATACACAATCCTTGTAATGGCTGCAGCAAATTATACGTTGGCGAAACATCCAGAGACCTACAAACACGCATTTCAGAACACCAGTACGCAGGCAGATCTGACGACTCAAGAAATGCCTGTGTTCAACACCGAAATTTACACAACCATTTAATCAACTACAGAAACGCAAGACTCATCGCCAGAGAAGACAACACGCAATACCGAAGAATCCTAGAATCATCACAACTTCAACCAGAACAACGGCTTCTACAACATAGCTGAACCTATTGCCAAGAAACTTCTTCAACGCTATCCCACCTAGAACTCAAGAATGGTACACTGCAGGTCCTTTAAGTCACACTATGTTTTCACACTACTTTTAAGACTCACATGCAGCTTTCTTCACCTGACCCAGCATTCTCCACCTGACTGTACCCTATATATATCTCTATGTTGCTCATTTTCCAGGTAGATCTGTCTGTGACTTGATAAAGCCCACTGCGTGGGCGAAACGTTGTCAATAAAGGATCACATTATACTGCTTATGTGTTTATTTTTCCATTGTGTCGGTATTTTATACCATTTATTTCCACTTTTAGTAACTCCACACCTTCTCCTAATTTCCACATTCCGAATTTTCTGCATAATATTTACACCACACATTGCCCTTAGACAGGACATCTCCACTGCCTCCAGCCGCCTCCTCGCTGCAGCATTTGCAACCCATGCTTCACACCCATATAAGAGTGTTGGTACCACTATACTTTCGTACATTCCCTTCTTTGCCTCCATGGATAACGTTTTTTGTCTCCACAGATACCTCAACACACCACTCACCTTTTTTCCTACATTAATTCTATGGTTAACCTTATCCTTCATAAACCCATCCGCTGACAAGTCAACTCCCAAATATCTGAAAACATTCACTTCTTCCATAATCCCTCTCTCCAATGTGATATCCAATTTTTCTTTATTTAAATCGTTTGATACCCTCATCACCTTACTTTTATCTATGTTCACTTTCAACTTTCTACCTTTACACACCCTCCCAAACTCGTCCACTAACCTTTGCAACTTTTTTTTAGAATCTCCCATTAGCACAGTATCATCAGAAAAAAGTAACTGTGTCAACTCCCATTTTGCATTTAATTCCCCATAATTTAATCCCACCCCTCTCCCAACACCCTATCATTTACTTCTTTTATAACCCCATCTATAAATATATTAAACAACCATGGTGACATTACACATCCCTGTCTAAGACCTGCTTTTACCGGGAAGTAATCTCCCTCTCTCCTACACACCCTAACCTGAGCCTCACTATCCTCATAAAAACTCTTTACAGCCTTCAGTAACTTACTACCTATTCCATACACTTGGAACATTTGCCACATTGCTCCCCTATCTGCTCTATCATATGCCTTTTAAAAATCCATAAATGCAATGAAAACTTCTCTACCTTTAAATACTGTTCACATATATGCTTCACTGTAAACACTTGATCTACACATCCCCTACCCACTCTAAAGCCTCCTTGCTCATCTGCAATCCTACTCTCTGTCTTACCTCTAATTCTTTCAATAATAACTCTGCCATACACTTTACTTGGTATACTCAGTAAACTTATTCCCCTATAATTCTTTCAATCTCTTTTATCCCCTTTCCCTTTATATAAATGAACTATACTTGCTCTCTGCCAGTCCCTAGGTACCTTCCCCTCTTTCATACATTTATTAAACAAAAATACCAACCACTCCAACACTATATCCTCCCCTGCTTTTAACATTTCTGTCATGATCCCGTCAGTTCCAGCTGCTTTACCCCCTTTCATTCTACGTAATGCCTCACGCACCTCCCCCACACTCACATCCTGCTCTTCTTCACTCCTAAACGATGTTGTACCTCCTTGGCCAGTACATGAAATTACCGCCTCAATTTTTTCATCGACATTTAAAAGTTCCTCAAAATATTCCCGCCATCTACCCAATACCTCCAGCTCCCCATCTACTAACTCCCCTACTCTGTTTTTAACTGACAAATCCATTCGTTCCCTAGGCTTTCTTAACTTGTTTATCTCACTCCAAAATTTTTTTTGTTTTCAGCAAAATTTCTTGACAGAGCCTCTCCCACTCTTTCATCAGCTTTCCTTTTGCACTCTCTTCACCTTTCTTTTACTCTCCATATACTCTGCTCTTCTATTAACACTTCTGTTTTGTAAAAACCTCTCATAAGCTACATTTTTCTCTTTTATCACACCCTTTACTTTTTCATTCCACTACTCACTCCTCTTTCCTCCTGCACCCACCCTCCTATAGCCACAAACTTCTGCCCCACATTCTAATACTGCATTTTTAAAACTATCCCAACTCTCTTCAACCCCCCCACTACTCCTACTTGCACTAGCCCACCTTTCTGCCAATAGTTGCTTATATATCACCCTAACTTCCTCCTCCCTTAGTTTATACACTTTTACCTCTCTCTTACTTGCTGTTGCCATTTTCTTTTTGTCCCATCTACCTCTTACTCTAACTGTAGCTACAACCAAATAATGATCCGATATATCCTATATCCGTTGCCCCTCTATAAACATGTACATCCTGAAGCCTACCCATCAACCTTTTATCCACCAATACATAATCTAACAAACTACTTTCATTACGTGCTATATCATACCTTGTATACTTATTTATCTTCTTTTTCATAAAATATGTATTATTTATTACCAAACCTCTCTCTACACATAGCTCTATTAATGGTTCCCCATTTACATTTAACCCTGGCACCCCAAATTTACCTACTACTCCCTCCACAACATTTTTACCCACTTTAGCATTATGATCCCCAACCACAATTACTCTCTCACTTGGTTCAAAACTCCCCACGCACTCACTCAACATTTCCCAAAATATCTCTCTCTCTCCTCTGCACTTCTCTCTTCTCCAGCTGCATAAACACTTACTATAACCCATTATTGCCACTCCTTCAGGAGTTTCAAATAGAGTTAGAGGTAACTCTATTTGAAACTCCTGACCTAATCCCATTTATTTCTCCCCACTGAAACTCTCCTACCCCCTTCAGCTTTGTCTCACTTAAAGCCAGAACATCCAGCTTCTTTTCATTCATAACATCTACAATTATCTCTTTCTTATCATTCGCACAACATCCCCGCACATTCAAACATCCCACTTTGACGGTTTTTTTCTTTTTCTTTTTAGTAAATCTATACAGGAAAAGGGGTTACTAGCCCATTTTTCCCGGCATTTTAGTTGACTTTTACAACACGCATGGCTTACGGAGGAAAGATTCTTATTCCACTTCCCCATTGATATGAAAGGAAAAGAAATAAGAACAAGAACTATTAAGATAAAATCAAAGAAAACTCAGATGAGTGTGTATACATAAACGTGTACATGTTTGCGTAGTGTGACCTAAGTGTAAGTATAAGTAGCAAGACGTACCTGATATCTTGCATGTTTATGAGACAGAAAAAAGACACCAGCAATCCTACCATCATGTAAAACAGTTTCAGGTTTCTGTTTCACAGTCACCTGGCAGGATGGTAGTACCTCCCTGGGTGGTTGCTGTCTACCAACCTAAAAAATAAGTGGTACAGAAACATTTGCCAAACTGCAGCCAGCCGAGAGGAAAAAATTCGTGTGTAGTGTTTAAGCTTACTTGAGGCCTCGGTCCTGTTTCTTTACTCCCAGTAACTAGCATTTGTTCTTCATACTGATTCAGGGGTCCAGGAGGCAGACATCGTAGGGCCCCGGGAGGTGTACATTCAACACGGCTCCACCATCAGTCTTCACTGTGAGGTACAAGCTGGGGTGGAGGTGGCAGGAGCCGTGCGCTGGTTGAAGGGATCTTCTGCTCTCAACTACAACTCGCCTCGTGGAGGCATCAGCATGGAGGTAATGGATAACTATGCAGTGCATTCATCTCTCTCGTGTAGTAATGTGCAATATTGTTTTAAAATGAGTTTCAGTAACATTATATTGCATATATTCACTTCACAACATTTTTTCACAATATTTGATACCTTTACAAATATCCATTAATATGTAAATATTATTTATATATGCAATACTTTAACCTCTGTATACAATGCAGTTCCATGATCATATGAATTAAATATTGCTGGTAAGTAATTTACATGTTTTTCCTAATATAATTACAAGTTAAAGATGAGAGCTCTGCGGAGCTTATGGACGCTCCAGCTCTACGTCGTGGCATCCATACACGTTCATCTCACTTAAGAAATTCAACACATATAGCACTAACCTCTTATATTTTGTCACGAAAAGAGGGAAGATATTACCCCCACTGAGCATGTTGTAGCTTGTGGTGTTTTCCTCTGTAACGATGTGTCGACTTTATGCTCTATCTTCAGTTTATAAGAGTAACTTAATAGACTTCTTTTAAGTCTTATATAGAAAGCAATAACCCGACAGTATAAAAATTAAATAATTTTAACTTTTAAGACATGAGATATATTCTTTCTTACATAAAATTCAGACTGACTTGTTACAGTACACTGTTCATAAGAGCCAAGAATTCATAATACAAGTGACTTTCCATAGTCTTGATATATAATTTAACATATTTACAGCTCTCTTGGCACCACAATTCTTATTTCAAAAGTATTACTATAGGTCGCGGCTATACATACATGAATAAATACAACTGTCCTTGGATTACCACTGGTTTCTAGTGTAATAATTCAATAAATTGACCAGGTTATTGGAACATAACAGACGTAAGTATCCAAACAAATATATTGCTGAGATTCCCCATAACATCACAGCTGACACACAAACACTTGGCGACCTTCCCGGGATCCATCAACGATTCCTGACTGAAGCGGTGAGTAGGTACTGCACCACACTGACTGAAGCGGTGCGTAGGTACTGCACCACACTGACTGAAGCGGTGCGTAGGTACTGCACCACACTGACTGAAGCGGTGCGTAGGTACTGCACCACACTGACTGAAGCGGTGCGTAGGTACTGCACCACACTGACTGAAGCGGTGCGTAGGTACTGCACCACACTGACTGAAGCGGTGCGTAGGTACTGCACCACAAATGGATCCAAAGACTTAGTTTAAGACTTGGATATAACTAGAGTGTCAAAGACAAGCAACTTCTTTAGACTTCAGTTCCCTAAGTCAGAGAATCACTATTGTCCAGGGAAGCTCAGCAGCACCAATAGAAGGTTTCGACTCACCAACGAAACCTGAGTCAGAATAGAACACAAGAGGAGGGAGCGATGTTTCTTAGGCTGTATGTAGGCCAGGACTGACTTGAGGCCACGCCTCCAAGCCTTACAATACATCGCATCACGTGACACACGTACGCCATTGGCAGTGTTAGGGACCGCTAGACACTAACAAGCTAACGACAGTTAGCAAGGTAGTTTCTCACAGTGAATCACCTCTCATTAAAAATAAACATCCTATCAATAAACATAGTTAACAATATAGGGGCAGATAATAATATAAATCAAAATATCTTCATTTTAGCTATTAATGGAGATATTGTCAATATAATATTAAGTGAAAAGCAATTTATATATATATACAATAACAAGTACTCCTTGGGTCTCAGGCCAGGAACACACCATACATCAAGTTAACTGATTACAAATAAGTGCAATAACAAGCTCATTGCAAAAATGTGTTGGAAGCAGCAGCTGTTAACTTAATTAAATTTTTGTTAATTTCATTTGATTGTTTGGTTTACATTTTACTGACAACATCGACTCAAGGTTGAGGGACTGATTACCTCAAACTCCTCCTGTTCTTCACGATTCTTCTTTGTATGGACTGATGAAGCCACTGTGTGGCGAAACGTTTCCTCAATAAAGATTCCCAAGTGTTGCATATGTGTCTAATTTATCAACTTGTCGGTTCTCTGAACCATTCATCTACAACTTATGGACTTACTGAAGAATCACTTCATACAAGTAAAAAGACTGAGGTAAATGTGCAGTGAATATCCCAGGTTCTCACTTCCTGAAAACAATAACATATCGACCATAAAAGGTAAAGAAAACAGAAAACATTGACTGAGTAGATTGAGCAAAAAACAGGAAAAAAGTTGCACCACCTAATTTCATCTTAATTAGAGAAAAAGACTTAGAGTTTTATAAAGGTGTGTGATAAGGGAGACCTGAAGACTGAGTTTTTATCACCGGCTGGTTTCACAAGTTCAAATTACATAATAAGTTATACAATATTAAGTTTTCTGGTGCAAGGCTTCAACTGATCACACAGCAGCAAGTAATTTTCCTGCTAAATTCCAGGAAATTATTTCTGAGAGTTGTTTGAGCCACAACAAGTGTTATATGCTGATGAGACAAGTGTGTTTTGGAACACAATGCCAACAAGAACTTACATCAGTCAACAAGAGAAAAGTGTTCCAGGATTCAAGGCAGCAAAGTATCGCTTCACTTTGCTCCTTTGTAGTAACACATCAGGTGATTGCAAGTGTAAGGTCATGGTTATTTACCATTTCAAGGCACAGATCTTTAAAAGGTATAGCTAAAACCACCTTACCAGTAATTTGTAGGTCAAACCACTCGGCATGGACGATAGAAAAATTATTTACTGACTGGATTAAGCATAAATAAATAAATAAATAAAATTAAAATAATTTTTTTATTTCTTTGCAATATACATATATATTGGTAGTTACAATAATAAAACTGAAATGCAAGGAGAGCCACTGGCATGCCATGGCATTAGGGGCAGCTTAATCTAATGACTTATAGAATATGTACATAATACTAGAGAAATCGATTGAGTTTATTCTAGTTATATATTTTATTTTAAATTACAATATGATGATATTATACTGTTAAAATGACATTATGATGATATTAAATTGTAACAAGTGTTTAGGAGGATGATAATATAAAATTGAGATTATCTTAAGGAAAATAACATTGAGCATTTTTGAAAGTAGTTTACAATATGAGTATTTAGTTTAGGGGGAGTAGGTGATTTTTGAGAAGAGTCTTAAAGTGATTTTCAGATAAGGTTAACTTAATATTTACTGGTAATGAATTCCAGATTCTGGGGCCCTTTAAGTGCATAGAATTTGTACATTGGTTGGTATGGACTCGGGGTATGTCAAAAAGTGATCTGTGTCTTGTGTTGTGGCCGTGGGACCTATTAAAGTTGTTGAGGAGAATTTTGAGAGGAGGATTGATATTAGCATGTAGAGTTTTGTGTATGTAGTAGGCACATGAATAGGTAAGAATGTTTTCTACGGTGAGTAGTTTTAGAGTTTTGAATATTGGTGGAGTATGCTGTCTAGAGTGGGAATTTGTTATCATCCTGACTTTATTCCTTAAGTCACATTTTATCTGCGCACCATTCAAGGTTCTCTTCACTCTTGATAATTCCCGTACTCATCCAGAGGCTTTTTTTGGATGTGAACCCACATGTTAAAGTTGTATTTTTACCTCCAAATACATGTTTAATACAACCACTGGACTATGGAGTTATTCATTCAAGTGTAACTACACACGAAAAGTGATGAAAAAACTAATTACATCAAGGGGCTCTGACTCTAACTTGGCAGTACCAAACTTTAGGTATAAATTTAACATTTCAGATGCCATTAGCTATCCTAGAAGTGCATGAAATGAAGTGCCCCAGTCAACATTAAATGCAGGCTGGCGAAAGTTATGGCCTAGTGTGGTGAATTCTTTTACTGTTTTTTTCCCTCGCTTGAGAGATGGGTGTAGGAAATAGATTAGCTGGTAAGGAGATTACTAGGTGATGGCTTTGAAGATATGCAGCAAGATAATGTAAATGATTTCTTAGAAGATGATGATGAAGGCAAAAGTCCAGAGAAAATGTTGGCAGAGCTCAATGCATATATAAAAGAGAGGCAGATAACAGAGGAAGATAAAGAAGAACCTGAAGAAAAACAGTTAACATTGCTACAGTTACGTGAGCAGGGTCTACTGAAGAGGACCCTAACAAATCTAGAAGCACTGCTTTGAAAAGGGGTCAAGAGCAGCAGATGATGCCTTACCATCAGCTATATAAAATACTGCAGGGTAAAAGAGACCAGATATCCATTACAGAATTTATCCACACTCCAGTAAAACTATCAGCTTTAGTACCAGAGCCTCAACCATCCACCTCAGCTGACAATTAACAACGATCCACCTCAGCCCAGTAGAGACACAGTATTCCTCTCCACTGTCTTCAGAATCATCAACAAACACCAGCAACCACAATTTAAGGTTAGAACTATTTCTGTAATATTTGTAGCGTTAAGTAATGCATCACGAAAATGAACAACAATTACATTATGATTTAATTTTTTTTTAAATTTGGAGACTAAACAAAAAAATTTTTGGCATCTGGGAGATGATAGGGGAAGACAACCAAGAAGATACTTAAATTGGACCCAAAAAATTGAAGGAAACAAAATGGGATGAGGAAAGGAAAAGGACACTGATTCATGAGCTCCATGAAGCAGAAGGGAAGATATGTGATGAAAGAAGAAAGGAGATCGAGAGCATCATTGCTCTAACAGGAGAGGACACAACTCATTGCTCTAACAGGAGAGGACACAACTCATTGCTCTAACAGGAGAGGACACAACTCATTGCTCTAACAGGAGAGGACACAACTCATTGCTCTAACAGGAGAGGACACAACTCATTGCTCTAACAGGAGAGGACACAACTCATTGCTCTAACAGGAGAGGACACAACTCATTGCTCTAACAGGAGAGGACACAACTCATTGCTCTAACAGGAGAGGACACAACTCATTGCTCTAACAGGAGAGGACACAACTCATTGCTCTAACAGGAGAGGACACAACTCATTGCTCTAACAGGAGAGGACACAACTCATTGCTCTAACAGGAGAGGACACAACTCATTGCTCTAACAGGAGAGGACACAACTCATTGCTCTAACAGGAGAGAACACAACTCATTGCTCTAACAGGAGAGGACACAACTCATTGCTCTAACAGGAGAGGAGACAACTCAACTTACAAATTTTCAGAGACTTGGGTGGTACTCAAGGGAAAAGAACCACCCAATCAAGTTGACATTCAAGTAAGAAATGATATGAAACAAAATTTTGCAGTGAAAGCCATTGTTAAAGGGTTCCCAAAATACCAGCATATGTACCTCGACCACGACAGAAACATAAAAAGAAATGGAACTGAAAGAGTGTAGGAATGGTCCAGAGGCAGAAAGGGGAAACAGAGCAGGTATCGGCAGATAGGGAAGCACATCCTCAAGGGAAACAGCAAACACAACCACGCAGAGACACACCCACAGCATCCCCTCAACCCCTACCACCCTCACAAAAACTATACACAATAACTAGAGCCGAGTCACTCTCCAAACCCACAGTCCCCACCCCTCCAGCACTAATACTGCAATACTAGCAGACTACCATACTATCCAGACCTGCCCACCACATCACCACCAACCCTCCCACACCCCAGAATACAGTTCTAGAAAGGAAGGTGAAGGTGTGGTACACCAATGCAGATGAAATTACCAATAAGAGTAAGGAGTGGCACATAATAATCATAGCAATTACATCGTAGCAATCACAGAGACAAAACTCATGGAAGTAATAACAGATGTGATCTTCCTGTCTGGTTATAAGATACTGAGGAAAAATGGGGGAAAGGACAGAGGAATTGCACTGCTCATCAAAAACCGAAGGAGTTTTGAGGAGACTGAAGGACTATTTAGATGGGTAGCAGATAAATACATAGTAGGAGTACTTCAAATTAGTGCGCCAAAAGTGATGACAGCAGTGATGTACAACCTGCCACTGAACAGCAGGAGGCCATACCAGGAACATGATAAGAATAACAGTGTGTTAGTGGACACACTAACCCAGATTGCCTGAAAGGCCCACGTGAGCAGAGCAAAGTTACTCATTGTGGGGGATTTCATCCATAAGGAGACTGGGAGAATCTGGAGCCACAAGAGGAACAACAGACCAAGAGAGCCAAGATGTTGGAGGCAGTTCTAGAAAACTTCATGTACCAACATATTAAGGACACAACCAGAGAGAGAGAAGAGGATGAACCAGCTAGGATAGACCTCGTATTCAGCTTGAGCAGTTCAGACATAGAAGATATTATGCGCGAAAGGTACCTAGGCTCTAGTGATCACCTGGTCTTGAGTTTCGAATACATAGTAGAGTTAACAATGGAGAGTAAAGCAGCACGGGAAGGACGGGAGAAGTCAAACTTCCAGAAAGGGGACTACACAAGTATGAGATAATTCCTACATGAGGTGCAATGGGTAAGTGAGCTAGAGGGAAAGACAGTAAACAAAATGGTGGAACATGTGACCACAAAGTGCAGGGAGGCTGTTGGTGAAGTTTGTAACAAGGGGTAACAGAAACAAGAGGAAGACTAGAATGAGCCCATGGTTTACCAGGAAGTGTGGAGAGGCAAAAACCAAGTGTGCTAGAGTAGGGAAAAAAGTACAGAAGGCAAAGGACCCAGGAAAACAGGGAGTTGAACCGAAGAGCCAAAAATGAATATACATGGATAAGGAGAGAAGCCCAGCGTAAGTACGAGAATGACATAGCATCAAAAGCCAAATCTGACCTAAAGTTGTTATAAAACCAAATTAGGAGGAAAACAATAGTAAAGAATCAGGTAATCAGGATGAGGAAGGAAGGAGGGGAGCTCACAGGGCACGACCAGGAAGTATGTGAAGAGCTCAGCTCACGACTTAAGGAGGTATTTACAGCAGAGACAGAGAGGTTCCTAGCATACCTAGGAGGTAGAGTGCACCAGCAAGTACTGGACACACTGCACATAATCGAGGTGAAGAAATTGCTAGGGAAACTAGATACCTCGAAGGCGGTGGGCCCAGATAATATTCCTCCATGGGACCTGAGAGAGAGAGAGAGAGAGAGAGAGAGAGAGAGAGAGAGAGAGAGAGCAGATGCACTGTGTGTGCCACTAACAGCAATCTTCAATAAATCTATGAGACAAGGCAAGTGCCTGAAGTATGAAGAGTGAAAGACAACAAATGTAGTCCTTATTTTTAAGAAAGGAGACAGACAGGATGCACTAAATTACAGACCAGTGTTGCTGACATGTATTGTGTATAAATTTATGAAGAAGATTATTAGGAAAAGAGTGGTGGATCATCTAGAACGGAATAGACTAATACAAAAGAATGAGCACGGGTTCAGAAAAGAGAAATCCTGCATCACAAACCTATTGACTTTTTATGACAAGGTATCAGAAGTAAGACAGGAGAGAGAGAGAGAGAGAGATGGGTAGAGTGCATCTTCTTGGACTATAATAAGGCTTTCGACACAGTACCACAAGAGAGACCGGTTGAAAAGCTAGAGGAGCAGGCAGGAATGGGAGGGAAAGTACTGCAATGGATCAGTGAATACCAGACTGAAAGGAAACAACATGTATCATTCAGGAAGGGACAGAGTCAGAAATGTCCCTGTTTGCAGACGATGTGAAATTTATGAGAATACAAGTGGACGAGGATCGGGTGAGCCTACAAGGGGATCTGGACAGGCTGCAATCCTGGTCCGACAAATGGCTTCCGAAGTTTAACCCCAACAATTGTACAAGAGAGGTGCTTCTAGGACAAGAAGCAGATATCGAGAGAGATGCTTCTAGGACAAGAAGCAGATATCGAGAGAGATGCTTCTAGGACAAGAAGCAGATATCGAGAGAGATGCTTCTAGGACAAGAAGCAGATATCGAGAGAGATGCTTCTAGGACAAGAAGCAGATATCGAGAGAGATGCTTCTAGGACAAGAAGCAGATATCGAGAGAGATGCTTCTAGGACAAGAAGCAGATATCGAGAGAGATGCTTCTAGGACAAGAAGCAGATATCGAGAGAGATGCTTCTAGGACAAGAAGCAGATATCGAGAGAGTGCTTCTAGGACAAGAAGCAGATATCGAGAGAGTGCTTCTAGGACAAGAAGCAGATATCGAGAGAGTGCTTCTAGGACAAGAAGCAGATATCGAGAGAGTGCTTCTAGGACAAGAAGCAGATATCGAGAGAGATGCTTCTAGGACAAGAAGCAGATATCGAGAGATGCTTCTAGGACAAGAAGCAGATATCGAGAGAGATGCTTCTAGGACAAGAAGCAGATATCGAGAGTGCAGAGAGATTCGAAAATGCTTCTAGGACAAGAAGCAGATATCGAGAGAGATGCTTCTAGGACAAGAAGCAGATATCGAGAGAGATGCTTCTAGGACAAGAAGCAGATATCGAGAGAGATGCTTCTAGGACAAGAAGCAGATATCGAGAGAGGTGCTTCTAGGACAAGAAGCAGATATCGAGAGAGAGGCTTCTAGGACAAGAAGCAGATATCGAGAGAGGTGCTTCTAGGACAAGAAGCAGATATCGAGAGATATGCTTCTATGACAAGAAGCAGATATCGAGAGAGATGCTTCTAGGACAAGAAGCAGATATCGAGAGAGATGCTTCTAGGACAAGAAGCAGATATCGAGAGAGATGCTTTAGGACAAGAAGCAGATATCGAGAGAGATGCTTCTAGGACAAGAAGCAGATATCGAGAGAGATGCTTCTAGGACAAGAAGCAGATATCGAGAGAGATGCTTCTAGGACAAGAAGCAGATATCGAGAGAGGTGCTTCTAGGACAAGAAGCAGATATCGAGAGAGATGCTTCTAGGACAAGAAGCAGATATCGAGAGAGATGCTTCTAGGACAAGAAGCAGATATCGAGAGAGATGCTTCTAGGACAAGAAGCAGATATCGAGAGAGATGCTTCTAGGACAAGAAGCAGATATCGAGAGAGATGCTTCTAGGACAAGAAGCAGATATCGAGAGAGGTGCTTCTAGGACAAGAAGCAGATATCGAGAGAGATGCTTCTAGGACAAGAAGCAGATATCGAGAGAGGTGCTTCTAGGACAAGAAGCAGATATCGAGAGAGATGCTTCTAGGACAAGAAGCAGATATCGAGAGAGATGCTTCTAGGACAAGAAGCAGATCTAGAGAGAGATGCTTCTAGGACAAGAAGCAGATCTAGAGAGAGATGCTTCTAGGACAAGAAGCAGATCTAGAGAGAGAGAGAAGTAGCGAGGGCAGCTCCAACCACAGGTGCGATCACGTGACTAGCCAGTGCCAGTCCAGCGACACAGGCAGTTTCCGCCTGACACAAACAAGCGAGCTGGTAGTTAGCTAAGCAGTTTGCGGGTGCGGACAGCCAGTCACAACTCTCCAGCAGCGAGCACAGTGAAGTGTAAATGTACCATCCTACCTACACATGTAGCTACTATAATAAGTCAATAATTATATAAAGCTAGATATTTTAACTTTAGCTATTAATGAAAACCTAAGCAATATAAAATTACATGAAAGGAAACATATACATGTAATATACATTGGGTTCCATCCAGGGGCGCAACAACCACCAACTACCTCGTTCTACTACTTACTAACCCCCCCCCTCCCCACTCTTCCGCCCACAGTTGGAGAAGACGCCCACAAGGACAATGTCCAAACTACACATCACACGGGCGGTAAAGGCAGACTCTGGGAACTACACGTGTGCGCCCGTATACGCCCTACCAGACTCCGTCATGGTAATGGTGGTCAATGGTAAGTGTGACCAATGTGTTGTTAATAGAGTGAAAAGAGTAGTGTTAATAGTGTGACCAGAGTATTGCTAATAGTGTGACCAGGATGTTGTTAAAGTGTGACCAAGATGTTGTTAATAGAGTGACCAGAGTGTTGTTAATAGTGTGACCAGGGTGTTGTTAATAGTGTGACCAGGGTGTTAATAGTGTGACCAGGGTGTTAATAGTGTGACCAGGGTGTTAATAGTGTGACCAGGGTGTTGTTAATTGAGTGACCAGGGTGTTGTTAATAGTGTGACCAGGGTGTTGTTAATAGTGACACAAGGGTATTGTTAATAGTGTGACCAGGGTGTTAATAGTATGACCAGGGTGTTGTTAATAGTGTCACCAGGATGTTGTTAAAAGTGTGACCAGGGTGTTGTTAATAGTGACACAAGGGTATTGTTAATAGTGTGACCAGGGTGTTAATAGTGTCACCAGGATGTTGTTAATAGTGTCACCAAGATGTTGTTAATAGTGTCACCAGGGTGTTGTTAATAGTGTCACTAGGGTGTTAATAGTTTCACCAGAGTGTTGTTAATAGTGTGACCAGAGTGTTGTTATTAGTGTGAGCAGGATGTTGTTAATAGTGTGAAAAGGGTGATGTTAATAGTGTGACCAAGGTGATGATATAGTGTGACAAGGGTGTTGTTAATAGTGTGACCAGGATGTTGTTAATAGTGTGACCAGGGTGTTGTTAATAGTGTCATCAGGGTGTTGTTAATAGTGTCACCAGAGTGTTGTTAATAGTGTGACCAGAGTGTTGTTAATAGTGTGACCAGGATGTTGTTAATAGTGTGACCAGGGCGTTAATAGTGTGACCAGGGTGTTGTTAATAGTGTGACTAAGATGTTGTTAATAGTGACTAGAGTGTTGTTAATAGTGTGACCAGGGTGTTGTTAATTGAGTGACCAGGATGTTGTTAATAGTGTGACCAGGGTGTTAATAGTGTGACCAGGGTGTTGTTAATAGTGTGACCAGGGTGTTAATAGTGTCACCAGAGTGTTGTTAATAGTGTGACCAGAGTGTTGTTATTAGTGTGACCAGAATGTTAATAGTGTGACCAGGGTGATGTAATAGTGTGACCAAGGTGTTGATATAGTGTGACCAGGGTGTTGTTAATAGTGTGACTAGGATGTTGTTAATAGTGTGACCAGGGTGTTGTTAATAGTGTCACCAGGGTGTTGTTAATAGTGTGACCAGGATGTTGTTAATAGTGTGACCAGAGTGTTGTTAGTAGTGTGACCAGAGTGTTGTTAATAGTGTGACCAGGATGTTGTTAATAGTGTGACCAGAGTGTTGTTAATAGTGTGACCAGGATGTTGTTAATAGTGTGACCAGAGTGTTGTTAATAGTGTGACCAGGATGTTGTTAATAGTGTGACCAGGATGTTGTTAATAGTGTGACCAGAGTGTTGTTAATAGTGTGACCAGGGTGTTGTTAATAGTGTGACCAGAGTGTTGTTAATAGTGTGACCAGGGTGTTAATAGTGTGACCAGGGTGTTGTTAATAGTGTGACCAGGGTGTTGTTAATATAGTGACCAGAGTGTTGTTAATAGTGTGACCAGAGTGTTGTTAATAGTGTGACCAGGGTGTTGTTAATAGTGTGACCAGGGTGTTGTTAATAGAGTGACCAGAGTGTTGTTAATAGTGTGACCAGAGTGTTGTTAATAGTGTGACCAGGGTGTTGTTAATAGTGTGACCAGGGTGTTATAAATATTGTGACCAGGATGTTGTTAATAGTGTGACCAGAGTGTTGTTAATAGTGTGACCAGAGTGTTGTTAATAGTGTGACCAGGGTGTTATTAATATTGTGACCAGGGTGTTGTTACTCAGATATGGAAAACGTGAAGAAATAAAAATCTCATCGGAGTACAAAACTAATTCCAACCACACAATAGAGCGAAAAACTAATGTCAAAGACCTGGGAGTGATCATGTCAGAGGATCTCACCTTCAAGGACCATAACACCATAGCAATTGCATCTGCTAGAAAAATGACAGGATGGATAATGAGAACCTTCAAAACCAGGGATGCCAAGCCCATGTTGACACTTTACAGATCGCTTGTTCTATCTAGGCTGTAATATTGCTGCACACTAACTGCACCTTTCAAGGCAGGTGAAATTGCTGACATTGAAAATGTGCAGAGAACCTTCACGTCACGCATAACTGCGATAAACCACCTCAATTACTGGGAACGTTTGAAGTTCCTAAACCTGTACTCTCTAGAACGCAGGCTGGAGAGATACATTATTATATACACGTGGAAAATTCTCGAGGGCTTAGTACCAAACTTAAACACGAAAATCACTCCCTACGAAAGCAAAAGACTCGGCAGGCGATGTAACATCCCCCCAATGAAGAGCAGGGGTGCCACTAGCACGTTGAGGGACAACACAATAAGTGTCAGGGGCCCAAGACTGTTCAACTGCCTCCCAGCATACATCAGGGGGATTACCAACAAACCCCTGGCTGTCTTCAAGGAGGCACTGGACAGGCACCTAAAGTCGGTAGCTGACCAGCCAGGCTGTGGTTCGTACGTTGGACTGCGTGCGGCCAGCAGTAACAGCCTGGTTGATCAGGCTCTGGTCCACCATGAGGCCTGGTCACAGACCGGGCCGCGGGGGCGTTGACCCCTGGAATTCTCTCCAGGTAAACTCCAGGTAATAGTGTGACCAGGATGTTGTTAATAGTGTTGACAGCACTATTGTGTTGTTAGGGTGTTGTCACTGGTAAGTGTTGTTAGGGTGTTGTCACTGGTGAGTGTTGTTAGGGTGTTGTCACTGGTGAGTGTTGTTAGGGTGTTGTCACTGGTAAGTGTTGTTAGGGTGTTGTCACTGGTAAGTGTTGTTAGGGTGTTGTCACTGGTAAGTGTTGTTAGGGTGTTGTCACTGGTAAGTGTTGTTAGGGTGTTGTCACTGGTAAGTGTTGTTAGGGTGTTGTCACTGGTGAGTGTTGTTAGGGTGTTGTCACTGGTAAGTGTTGTTAGGGTGTTGTCACTGGTAAGTGTTGTTAGGGTGTTGTCACTGGTAAGTGTTGTTAGGGTGTTGTCACTGGTAAGTGTTGTTAGGGTGTTGTCACTGGTAAGTGTTGTTAGGGTGTTGTCACTGGTAAGTGTTGTTTGGGTGTTGTCACTGGTAAGTGTTGTTAGGGTGTTGTCACTGGTAAGTGTTGTTAGGGTGTTGTCACTGGTAAGTGTTGTTAGGGTGTTGTCACTGGCGAGTGTTGTTAGGGTGTTGTCACTGGCGAGTGTTGTTAGGGTGTTGTCACTGGTGAGTGTTGTTAGGGTGTTGTCACTGGTGAGTGTTGTTAGGGTGCTGTCACTGGTGAGTGTTGTCAGGGTGTTGTCACTGGTGAGTGTTGTTAGGGTGTTGTCAATGGTGAGTGTTGTTAGGGTGTTGTCAATGGTGAGTGTTGTTAGGGTGTTGTCAATGGTGAGTGTTGTTAGGGTGTTGTCACTGGTGAGTGTTGTTAGGGTATTGTCACTGGCGAGTGTTGTTAGGGTGTTGTCACTGGTGAGTGTTGTCACTGGTAAGTGTTGTTAGGGTGTTGTCACTGGTGAGTGTTGTCAATGGTAAGTGTTGTTAGGGTGTTGTCAATGGTGAGTGTTGTCAGGGTGTTGTCACTGGTGAGTGTTGTTAGTGTGATACCTATGAAGTAAAGACATCTCCAGAAAATACTAGATGGTGTGCCCCTCTAGCATTCAAACTGTTTCTGGGGTTTTGTAACAAGTAGTCAGTATTCTGGTCCAGTTATCCTTTACAATTATGATAAATTTTAATAGTACTTTAGGATTGCAACTGATAGTATACTAACTAACGAAGTATAAATTGAGACGTTTATTTACAAAGTTGTCTAGGTGGACAAAATTAAAGCAAATGAATAATAATAATAATAATATCTTTATTTACTACAAGTACATGTACATGGTATACAGGCCTAGCTGACATCAGTGACATACTACTATATAGAAAGTCCCTTGTTATGCTGAGCATTTCGGGCAGATTAGGTCAGTGTCCTAGGATGCGACTCACATCAGTCGACTAACATCCAGGTACCCATTTTACTGATGGGGAACATAGACAACAGGTGTAAAGAAACACGCCCAATGTTTCTGCCCTGGCTGGGAATCGAACCCAGGCCCTCGCCGTGTGAAGCGACAGCTTTAGCCACCAGACCACCAGTTAGATATAATCTAGGAAATTGTACAGTATTATAGTGCTGAAAGCACATTTCATATATGTATGACTCTTATTAAGTACCGTCTAGTACGTTGTCAGCAATTATGAAAATAATACTAGTCTATACAAGTGTGTGTGAGAATGTGTGTGCTAAAAGTTGTTCGTTATGTCTCAATAAGACTCATCTCGACTTAAACAACGACTGACTTAACGTCCTCAAATCTATCTTCTTGACCAACCAGGCAATCCGAACAGCTTGCTTGAACCATAAGACGAACAATTCGCCGAACAACAATAATATAACAAGCAGCAACACAGCGTCAGGAACAAGGAGACAAAATAACTAAACTAACTGGGGACCATCAGCAGATCCTCCATAACAGGCATAAAACTCCCTTAATACTGAATCTAAGTTCAGCATAACCAAATCCCCGCCCGACGGTGCGTAGATGCCATTCAAAATAGGTCAGAAGCTTCATCTTGAGACCTGGGTTAACTTAGAGTGTCATTATGACACAACCTCAGTAAAACGTCAAAAATCACTAAGCCTGAATAATGCTCTGTGAAGAGAGTTACAAGAAGTATGTTTCAACTCACCAGCGAAACATACTCTACCAAAACAGAGTCTAAATAACGAACAAACAACCAGAGATGAGAGAGGTCTCTGGGGAGTTGGAGAGAGGTGCTGGTCCAGCGGTGACCAGCTGAGGAGAGAGGTGCTGGTCCAGCGGTGACCAGCTGAGGAGAGAGAGATGAAGGGAGAACAGTCTCCAAACTCAGGTGCGATCACGTGACTCCCGTGGTACTCCAGCATGGCGCCAGCAGGTAAACAAGCAAGGTGATAGTTAGCTAAGCAGTTTTCTAATGTGTAGAGGCAACCAGAACTCTCGAGCAGTGAGCACAGTGAAGTGTAAAATGTTACATCCTACATAATGACATAGGTAAAAGGACACAAATGCAACTAATGTGACATTTTATTGTGGCAACGTTTCGCTCTCCAGGAGCTTTGTTAAGCCGTTACAAACAATACATGGACACACAGGGTATATATAGGCTCAGAGTGAGGTGTAATACTAGTAGTGGTAGAAGTAGTAGTAATATAAGTTGTAGTAGTAGTAGTAATACAATAAGGTAGAACTATCAATTTGCACATGAGTAAAAGGTGATAAAAACAATTACTTGGGTAGTATAAAAATAAGTTAGACAAATATTTCTGCTGGAGGTTGGAATAGAGAAGGCCTGTAGCAGTGTTCAACATCTGCGATGTGCTTGTGTAGTATTAGCAGGAGAGACTATGTGATGGCAGGGTTTACTGTTTTCAGGAGGATTCTTGCTAAGACTTCAGAGATGGTGAAGCTGCCTTTGTTTTGTTTAATTGTGTTAGTTTAATTGTGTTTGTTTAATTGTATTTGTTTAACAGCGATAAGTGATGATTCAAGGTACTTGCGTCTGCGGAAATTAGTTTCTTTGATTACTAGTCGGGCGTCTTTGAATTTCATGAGATGATTGTTGGAATTTCGGTGTTGTACGCAGGCGTTGTTCAGGTTATCGTTCCTACATGCATTAATGTGTTCATTGAGGCGTGTTTCGAGGTTTCTTGCTGTTTCTCCTACATAAATCCTGTCGCAGCCTCCACATGGTATAGTGTAGACCCCTGCGTTGACTGGTTCATGGTGCTTGGATTTTGTCCTGGTTAGATCCTTTATAGAAGTGCTGGAAGCGATGGCGACTCTAGTGTTAGCTTGTGCAAATACTTTAGAAATGTTGGATGCAACCTTGCTGTTGGGAAGAATTATAACTTTGTTTGGAGTGGTGTTGACGCGTGGAGAATTAATGATCTGAAGAGCTCTTTTCTTGCAATCTTTGATGCAAAAAAAGAAGGAAAATGTAAATCAGTGAAGGTTTGGTGAATGTATGTACATTCCTCGTCAAGAAACTCAGGACTACAAATTCGGTAAGCTCTTAGGAAAAATCCGATGATGATACCTCTTTTGGTCTTAGTATCTTGACTGGAATAGAAGTGTGTGAGATCATTTTTATTTGTAGGTTTCCGGTAAACTTGAAATCTTAGGTTGTTATCTACTTTGTGGATGAGGACGTCTAGAAAGGGCAGCTTGTCATTGGACTCTTCTTCTAGTGTAAACTGGATTGCCGGTTCAACTGCGTTGAGCCTTGCCTGAAGATTCCGTACATCAAAACGTTTGGGAGTTATTACGAGTACGTCGTCCACGTAACGTAACCAAGTGACGCTTGAGGGGATGATGTTGGCGAAGTGTTCAGCCTCTAGGTGTTCCATGTACAAGTTAGCTAAGACGGCACTGATGGGGGACCCCATTCCCATGCCGTATGTTTGTTTGTAGAGCTTGTTATTGAAAGAAAAACAGTTGAAATTAACACAGAGTTCAATAAGGTCAATAAAATCTCCGGGAGGTAGAGGAAGGTTAAGGTCCTGATTGACTTTACGTCGTAGAACATCGATGGCTTGTGTGGTAGATACTTTAGTGAAGAGGGAAGTCACGTCTAAACTGCTTAGTTTCTGTTTCGGATGGAGAGATTTCGGATGCGGTTGAGAAGGTCGCTTGAATGTTTAAGATGAGCGGGGCTGATGGTCCCCAGAAGGCAGGAAAGATGTTTGGCAAGAACTTCTGCTAGTTTGTATTATCGTCACCACCGCCGACAAAGGAGGTGGAGTCGTCATACTCAACACCAGCGAATACAACACCAAAATGATGGACCTTTTGAATGACCAGTCCACATACGAACCCATCAACACACAACAGTGGGAAACACTCACAAAAGATTTCCTATATAAAACCAGACAAATACTGAAATGCACCAGTGATGGAAAGAAACTTCTGTACTTGATACCCAGCAACCCTAAACCAGCACACATGTATGGTCTACCCAAGACCCATAAGCATAATATTCCTCTCAGACCAATCACATCAGGTATAGGCAGTGCAATACACAAACTAGCCGGAGTTCTTGCCAAACATCTTTCCTGCCTTCTGGGGACCATCAGCCCCGCTCATCTTAAACATTCAGGCGACCTTCTCAACCGCATCCAAAACCTCTTCATCCGTAACAAGAAACTAAGCAGTTTGGACGTGACTTCCCTCTTCACTAAAGTATCTACCACACAAGCCATCGAGGTTCTACGACGTAAAGTCAATCAGGACCTTAACCTTCCTCTACCTCCCGGAGATTTTGTTGACCTTATTGAACTCTGTGTTAATTTCAATTGTTTTCTTTCAATAACAGGCTCTACAAACAAACATACGGCATGGGAATGGGGTCCCCCATCAGTGCCGTCTTAGCTAACTTGTACATGGAACACCTAGAGACTGAACACTTCGCCAACATCATCCCCTCAAGCGTCACTTGGTTACGTTAAGTGGACGACGTCCTCGTAATAACTCCCAAACGTTTTGATGTACGGAATCTTCAGGCAAGGCTCAACGCAGTTGAACCGGCGATCCAGTTTACACTAGAAGAAGAGTCCAATGACAAGCTACCCTTTCTAGACGTCCTCATCCACAAAGTAGATAACAACCTAAGATTTCAAGTTTACCGGAAACCTACAAATAAAAAGGATCTCACACACTTCTATTCCAGTCAAGATACTAAGACCAAAAGAGGCATCATCATCGGATTTTTCCTAAGAGCTTACGGAATTTGTAGTCCTGAGTTTCTTGACGAGGAATGTACATACATTCACCAAACCTTCACTGATTTACATTTTCCTTCTTTTTTTGCATCAAAGATTGCAAGAAAAGAGCTCTTCAGATCATTAATTCTCCACGCGTCAACACCACTCCAAACAAAGTTATAATTCTTCCCAACAGCAAGGTTGCATCCAACATTTCTAAAGTATTTGCACAATCTAACACTAGAGTCGCCATCGCTTCCAGCACTTCTATAAAGGATCTAACCAGGACAAAATCCAAACACCATGAACCAGTCAACGCAGGGGTCTACACTATACCCTGTGGAGGCTGCTACAGGATTTATGTAGGAGAAACAGCAAGAAACCTCGAAACACGCCTCAATTAACACATTAATGCATGTAGGAACGATAACCTGAACAACGCCTGCGTACAACACCGAAATTCCAACAATCATCTCATGAAATTCAGAGACGCCCGACTAGTAATCAAAGAAACTAATTTCCGCAGACGCAAGTGCCTTGAATCAGCACTTATCGCTGTTTCTAACACAATTAAACAAAACAAAGGCAGCTTCACCATCTCATAAGTCTTAGTAAGAATCCTCCTGAAAACAGTAAACCCTACCATCACATAGTCTCTCCTGCTAATACTACACAAGCACATCGCAGATGTGGAACACTGCTACAGGCCTTCTCTATTCCAACCTCCAGCAGAAATATTTGTCTAACCTATTTTTATACTACCCAAGTAATTGTTTTTATCACCTTTTACTCATGTGCAAATTGATTGTTCTACCTTATTGTATCACTACTACTACTACGACTTATATCACTACTACTTCTACCACTACTAGTATTACATCTCACCCTGAACCTATATATACCCTGTGTGTCCATGTATTGTTTGTAATGGCTTGACAAAGCTCCTGGAGAGCGAAACATTGCCACAATAAAATGTCACATTAGTTGCATTTGTGTCCTTTTACTTAACATATTGTCGGTAATTCTACCAATATTAATACATAATGACATAGCTAAGTCAAATAATAATATGAAGCAAGATATTTTCAATTTAACTAATAATGAAAATATCAGCAATATAAAATTATATGAAAAACTAATATACATCAAATACACAATATATACATTGGTCCCCATTCAGGGGGCACAAAAGGGTGTTGTCACTGGTGAGTGTTGTTAAGGGTCAACGCTCCCCCGGCCCGGTCTGATACCAGGCCTCGTAGTGGATCAGTGTCTGATCACCCAGGCTGTTACTGCTGGCAACACACAAACTTGCTTTAGGTGCCTCTCCAGTGCCTTCTTGAAGACAGCCAGGGGTCTATTGGTAATCCTCTTTATGTATGCTGGGAGGCAGTTGAACAGTCTTGGGCCCCTGACACTTATTGTGTTGTCTCTCAGTGTACTCGTGGCGCCCCTGCTTTTCATTGGGAAAATGCTGCATCTCCCGCCGAGTCTTTTGCTTTTATAGGAAGTGATTTTCGTGTGCAAGTTTGGTACTAATCCCTTTAGGATTTTCCACGTGTATATTATCACGTATCTTTCTCGCCTGCGTTCCAGGGAATACAAATCAAGGGACTTCAATCGTTCCCAGTAATTTAGGTGCCGTATCGAATTTATGTGTGCCGTGAAAGTTCTTTGTACACTCTCCAAGTCAGCAATTTCGCCTGCCTTGAAGGTGGCAGTAAGTGTACAGTAGTATTTCAATCAAGAGAGAACAAGCAATCTGAAGAGAATCTCATGGACTTGGCGCCCCTTGTTTTGAAGGTTCTTATTATACATCCTATCATTTTTCTAGCAGATGTGGTAGATGCATTGTTGTGGTCTTTGAAGGTGAGATCCTCTGACATTATGACTCCCAGGTCCTTCACACATGAAAACAAGCACTGCTTCAGGGAAGGGAAATCCAACACACCTACTGGAGTTCTACGATAAGGTGGCAGAAGTAAGACAGCAGAGGGAGGGGTGGGTAAACTGCATCTTCAAATGTAAGAAAGATTCTGACACAGCACCACACAAGAGACTGGCTGAAAAGCTTGAGGAGCAGGCAGGAACAGCAGAGAAAGTCCTGCAATGAATCAGGGAATAACTGACAGGAAGGAAACAACGTGTGCTGATCCGTGGCGAGGTATCTGAGTGGGTTCCACAAGGGTCATTCATGGGTCTCATGCTGTTTCCAGTATATGTGAATGAAATGACAGAAAGGACAGAATCAAAGGTGTCCCTATTTGCAGACGATGTGAAGCAAATGAGAAGTGGATGAGGATAGATAAGCGTACAAGGAGATCTGGACCGCTACAATCCTGGTCCGAGAAATGTCTCCTAGTGTTTAACCTCAGCAACTGCAAAGTAACGAAGTTTGGGGAAGGACAAAGAAGACCACAAACGGAGTACAGCCTAGGAGGTCAAAGGCTGCAAAATTCACTCAAGGAAATAAAATCTTGTGGTGAGCATCATACCGAACACATCTCCTGAGGCGCACATCAACCAAATAACTGCTGCAGCATATGGGCGCCTGACAAACCTATGAACAGCGTTTCGACATCTAAGGAGTCATTCAAGACATTGTTTACTGTGTATGTCAGGACCATATTGGAGTATGAAGCACCAGAACAGAACCCACACCTGGTCAAACACGTCAAGAAATTAGAGAAAGTGCAAAGGTTTGCACTTGTATGTAGCTACCACGGCTGCTCCATGCAAAGCTAGTTTTTTTATTCATTAACAATTGTTCATAATGAGTTATTTACGAACATTATATGGTTGAAAAGTTAGAGAAAAGATGTACCATTATAGCTGATAAAATTCTGGGATAAAATAGTACGATCACAGATAGTGTATCTGACATAAACAGGTTACCGAAGTACTAGCTGTACTATTGTAAGTTCTGTGGCTGACTGGTCACAGTGATACAGCTGCTTGCTGCATGGATCACAGTGATACAGCTGCTTGCTGCATGGATCACAGTGATACAGCTGCTTGCTGCATGGATCACAGTGATACAGCTGCATGGATCACAGTGATACAGCTGCATGGATCACAGTGATACAGCTGCATGGATCACGCTTCTAGTCTTCACTCACTGACACATGTTCGTCACTTGTGATGGTGTGCGAGGTGTGCAGCGTCACGCAGCGTCCCGTCCTCATAGTGAACGTCAATACATCACTAAGAATGTAACTGTCACACTGAGGAAAACATAATTACCTGACAGTGGGATTTACGGTTCACTCTGCGGTTCCTCGGGTTCTGATGATGCTTCAGAATTTTCAGTCGACCTTTTGTATCAATGTAGTTATTGACTTATGCTGCATTTGTTCCTATTCTAACTGAACTAACCCTAATCTAACCTACCTTAACCTAAATAAGATACAACGAGAAAATTTATTAAATCCGTACTTGAGATTTCAGGGATGTACGTTGGTATACGGTTCTTACTTTATATGAGGCAATGACACTGTATAAGCTACTCAGAGCTACAATTGTTGGAGGTTCGAACCTCCGTCAGCTTGCAGCGCGATAAGCACGTTATTAAAAACTATGCTGCCTAATTTTGTCCTGCAGTTTAGACCTGAGAACCGTGAAGGTCTTTGTTAACAGCTGACTAAATCGTGACCTCCTGATGGAGGGTTAGCTGTGAAGCTCTCGTAAATCACGTTACATCAGAGGTGATGTTGATGGACCGACGTTGTAGGTCTTCAGCAACGGTAACTTACCGGGATTAAAGCCAAATTACAGTCATTCGTAGGCTTATTACCCAGGTCGCTAAGAAGAGTGCGTTGGTAGGATTTGTGTGTACTTGTGTCGGGTGTGGGAACGACTCGTAGTGAACTCCGAGACTAGGTGATTGGAGCCTCAGAGACTAGGTGATTGGAGCCTCCGAGACTAGGTGATTGGAGCCTCCAAGACTAGGTGATTGAAGCCTCCGAGACTAGGTGATTGAAGCCTCCGAGACTAGGTGATTGAAGCCTCCGAGACTAGGTGATTGGAGCCTCCGAGACTAGGTGATTGAAGCCTCCGAGACTAGGTGATTGAAGCCTCCGAGACTAGGTGATTGAAGCCTCCGAGACTAGGTGATTGAAGCCTCCGAGACTAGGTGATTGAAGCCTCCGAGACTAGGTGATTGGAGACTCCGAGACTAGGTGATTGGAGCCAGGGAAAGCCTCTACTCTGCCAGTAGTCGACTCGCTAACTTAAATAAGGTTACTGTGCAAATGAAAAATATATAGAATATTGATGCAAAGTCAACGATTCTGGCCGTGATAGTCTTGCAAGAAGGAGGATTCTGGCTGTGATAGTCTTGCAAGACTGAAGATTCTGGCAATGATAGTCTTACAAGACGGAGGATTCTAACCGTGATAGTCTTGCAAGACGGAAGATTCTGACTGTAATAGTCTTGCAAGACGGAGGATTCTAACTGTGATAGTCTTGCAAGACGGAGGATTCTGACTGTGATAGTCTTGCAAGACGGAGGATTCTGGCTGTGATAGTCTTGCAAGACGGAGGATTCTGGATGTGATAGTCTTGCAAGACGGAGGATTCTGACTGTGATAGTCTTGCAAGACGGAGGATTCTGGCTGTGATAGTCTTGCAAGACGGAGGATTCTGGATGTGATAGTCTTGCAAGACGGAGGATTCTGGCTGTGATAGTCTTGCAAGACGTAGGGTTCTGGCTGTGATAGTCTTGCAAGACGGAGGATTCTGGCTGTGATAGTCTTGCAAGACGGAGGATTCTGACTGTGATAGTCTTGCAAGACGGAGGATTCTGGCTGTGATAGTCTTGCAAGACGGAGGATTCTGGCTGTGATAGTCTTGCAAGACGGAGGATTCTGGCTGTGATAGTCTTGCAAGACGGAGGATTCTGGCTGTGATAGTCTTGCAAGACGGAGGATTCTGGCTGTGATAGTCTTGCAAGACGGAGGATTCTGACTGTGATAGTCTTGCAAGACGGAGGATTCTAACTGTGATAGTCTTGCAAGACGGAGGATTCTGACTGTGATAGTCTTGCAAGACGGAGGATTCTGGCTGTGATAGTCTTGCAAGACGGAGGATTCTGGCTGTGATAGTCTTTCAAGACGGAGGATTCTGGCTGTGATAGTCTTGCAAGACTGAAGATTCTGGCAATGATAGTCTTACAAGACGGAGGATTCTAACCGTGATAGTCTTGCAAGACGGAAGATTCTGACTGTAATAGTCTTGCAAGACGGAGGATTCTGGCTGTGATAGTCTTGCAAGACGGAGGATTCTGGATGTGATAGTCTTGCAAGACGGAGGATTCTGACTGTGATAGTCTTGCAAGACGGAGGATTCTGGCTGTGATAGTCTTGCAAGACGGAGGATTCTGGATGTGATAGTCTTGCAAGACGGAGGATTCTGGCTGTGATAGTCTTGCAAGACGTAGGATTCTGGCTGTGATAGTCTTGCAAGACGGAGGATTCTGGCTGTGATAGTCTTGCAAGACGGAGGATTCTGACTGTGATAGTCTTGCAAGACGGAGGATTCTGGCTGTGATAGTCTTGCAAGACGGAGGATTCTGGCTGTGATAGTCTTGCAAGACGGAGGATTCTGGCTGTGATAGTCTTGCAAGACGGAGGATTCTGGCTGTGATAGTCTTGCAAGACGGAGGATTCTGGCTGTGATAGTCTTGCAAGACGGAGGATTCTGACTGTGATAGTCTTGCAAGACGGAGGATTCTAACTGTGATAGTCTTGCAAGACGGAGGATTCTGACTGTGATAGTCTTGCAAGACGGAGGATTCTGGCTGTGATAGTCTTGCAAGACGGAGGATTCTGGCTGTGATAGTCTTTCAAGACGGAGGATTCTGGCTGTGATAGTCTTGCAAGACGGAGGATTCTGGCTGTGATAGTCTTGCAAGACGGAGGATTCTGGCTGTGATAGTCTTGCAAGACGGAGGATTCTGGCTGTGATAGTCTTGCAAGACGGAGGATTCTGGCTGTGATAGTCTTGCAAGACGGAGGATTCTGGCTGTGATAGTCTTGCAAGACGGAGGATTCTGGCTGTGATAGTCTTGCAAGACGGAGGATTCTGAGCATTCTGGTGATAGTCTTGCAAGACGGAGGATTCTGGCTGTGATAGTCTTGCAAGACGGAGGATTCTGGCTGTGATAGTCTTGCAAGACGGAGGATTCTGGCTGTGATAGTCTTGCAAGACGGAGGATTCTGGCTGTGATAGTCTTGCAAGACGGAGGATTCTGGCTGTGATAGTCTTGCAAGACGGAGGATTCTGGCTGTGATAGTCTTGCAAGACGGAGGATTCTGGCTGTGATAGTCTTGCAAGACGGAGGATTCTGGCTGTGATAGTCTTGCAAGACGGAGGATTCTGGCTGTGATAGTCTTGCAAGACGGAGGATTCTGGCTGTGATAGTCTTGCAAGACGGAGGATTCTGGCTGTGATAGTCTTGCAAGACGGAGGATTCTGGCTGTGATAGTCTTGCAAGACGGAGGATTCTGGCTGTGATAGTCTTGCAAGACGGAGGATTCTGGCTGTGATAGTCTTGCAAGACGGAGGATTCTGGCTGTGATAGTCTTGCAAGACGGAGGATTCTGGCTGTGATAGTCTTGCAAGACGGAGGATTCTGGCTGTGATAGTCTTGCAAGACGGAGGATTCTGGCTGTGATAGTCTTGCAAGACGGAGGATTCTGGCTGTGATAGTCTTGCAAGACGGAGGATTCTGGCTGTGATAGTCTTGCAAGACGGAGGATTCTGGCTGTGATAGTCTTGCAAGACGGAGGATTCTGGCTGTGATAGTCTTGCAAGACGGAGGATTCTGGCTGTGATAGTCTTGCAAGACGGAGGATTCTGGCTGTGATAGTCTTGCAAGACGGAGGATTCTGGCTGTGATAGTCTTGCAAGACGGAGGATTCTGGCTGTGATAGTCTTGCAAGACGGAGGATTCTGGCTGTGATAGTCTTGCAAGACGGAGGATTCTGGCTGTGATAGTCTTGCAAGACGGAGGATTCTGGCTGTGATAGTCTTGCAAGACGGAGGATTCTGTGTGATAGTCTTGCAAGACGGAGGATTCTGGCTGTGATAGTCTTGCAAGACGGAGGATTCTGGCTGTGATAGTCTTGCAAGACGGAGGATTCTGGCTGTGATAGTCTTGCAAGACGGAGGATTCTGGCTGTGATAGTCTTGCAAGACGGAGGATTCTGGCTGTGATAGTCTTGCAAGACGGAGGATTCTGGCTGTGATAGTCTTGCAAGACGGAGGATTCTGGCTGTGATAGTCTTGCAAGACGGAGGATTCTGGCTGTGATAGTCTTGCAAGACGGAGGATTCTGGCTGTGATAGTCTTGCAAGACGGAGGATTCTGGCTGTGATAGTCTTGCAAGACGGAGGCGAAACGTGAAGGATAATGATAAAACTCATTGTATGAAAGAACTGGAACTACATTGTATAACTGGAACTACATTGTATAACTGGAACTACATTGTATAACTGGAACTACATTGTATAACTGGAACTACATTGTATAACTGGAACTACATTGTATAACTGGAACTACATTGTATAACTTTCTAAATTGCACTTACAAATAGAAAACAAAATGTGTGGAGATATCTGACAGAGTCAAGGAGAGTATAACATAAATCAGTGTCCAGCGACGAGGTGGTATTGTTGTGGTTAATATCATGTCATGACATGATATTAACGTGTTATGTCTTCAAGGAGCCACACAGCTCCCTCCAGTGTACCGTAAGTATTATAACTTATTTTCTTTTCAATATTTGAATATAAATATTTATTAAATCTAGCCTACCAAAACTTGAGAAGAACATTGATAATATTATTAAAGAACATTAAGAAGTCACCACTGAATAATGCATAAGAGCGCTTACTATAAGACCTTCCTACACCATGTTATGAGAAGTATTATTCTTGTGTTCATTGTTGTTGACGGGAGGCTGGCCACTAATTTACCTTCTTGACGGCGAACTTTAATAATGAAAATGAAGCAGTTTGTATCATAATGGTGTTGTGGTGTGAGGCAGCGGCGGTGTGTCAGTATAAACTACAACAAAATGTCACAGTTTTCTTAGATTGTTGCCGCATTGCTGCCAAGGAGTCGTTACTGAGAACCTTCCTTTGTTCCTCCTGTGTGTGTGTGTGTGTGTGTGTTTGTGTACCCACCTATTTGTGGCTGCAGGTGTCGATTCACAGCTCATGGCTGACCCTATACGCTGGTCTCTACTAGGCAAACTGTCTCCCTGCTCTAACAGCTTTATCGTACCTCTTATCAAAGATTCTGGCTTTGATGGTCTTGCAAGACGGAGAAATCTGGCTGTGATAGTCTTGCAACACGGAGGATTCTGGCTGTGACAGTCTTGCAAGACGGAGAATTCTGGCTGTGATAGTCTTGCAAGATGGATAATTCTGGCTGTGATAGTCTTGCAAGACGGAGGATTCTGGCTGTGATAGTCTTACAAGACAAATCTATGACTGAAGAAATACTTCCTAACATCCCTGTGACTCATCTGAGATTTCAACTTGCAGTTGTGACCCCTTGTTGCTGTATCACATCTATGAAACATTCTGTCCCTATCCACCTTGTTAATTCCTCCCGGTATTTTATATGTTGTTATCCATATTCCCTCTATCCCTCCTGTCCTCCAGTGTCGTCTGGTTGATTTCCCTTAACCTTTCCTCACAGGATGCACCTCTTAGCTCCTGGAATAGTGTTATTGATAAACTCCAAAAGCCATTTGTTGGATCAGGTTTGCAACCTGTTCTCATTGTAGTCCTACCTGATCCCCATGCGCTTGAATTCGCCTCGTTAGCTTCACATCGTTTGCAAACAGGAACACTTTTGGATCTATCTCTTCTGTCATGTTATTCACTATTACAACCTCAGGTTCAATGGCCTGTTATCCTGAGTGTAAAAGGGAGCTTGGAGCAAAGAAACACAGTAGAAAATGCTTTGAATTTGTATTTTCCTTCACCAATTAATGATTGTATAAGACTTTTGTCTTTTCCTTCACCAAGTAAATAGAAAAGGGCTTTACACATATGTACACTATATACAGAAAGCATAGTATTTAGTGCACGCCACGGTTGTCAAACCAAAACAGCAGCCAAAAGACAAACAACCTTCCACAACCAGCTCAATGCAGGAATTCCAATGACAAACTGCGAGTGGTATCCACGCCACCTTTGTCATTGTTAAACTCGCATTATAATTGGCTGAACCAAGTCGTTGATTTGATGATGGGGCCCCATTGCCAAACCCTTAACGATGGTTCGCTGGTTGGAGGGGAGCCTATGTGGGTGTGTTTAACATGCTCCGAATAAAGGTTACATACTCTTTGCATGCAACACCCCCACCCCAAGAGAGCTCAGGACTAGGCTTCCATCTCAAATGGGTAGAGTGCCGCCATGGCACATTATAATAATGGGACCGCCTTTCCCCTCAACCATCCCGCTCATTAGATAAAGCTAAACTTTTCTCGAGACATAAAGTCCGGCTTTAAACTTAAGAGTGAGACAGCAGACGGTAGAGCCAGCATAGGTCCAAGGTGCCTGCGGTCGGTAGCAGGGCACCTCCCTGCTAAAAAAAAAAAACCCACTAGGGGAAAAAAAAGGGCTGGTTCAACCCAAAGTCTCTAACTAAATGCAATGACTTCTGGACAACACATCGGCTAGCGTATTATTTTTGCCAGCGATGTGTATAATTTTTACATTGTAGGGTTGCAACCTAATACTCCAACGCATGAGTCTGGTATTTTTGTTTTTCATGTGTTGGATGTAAACCAGAGGGTTGTGGTCGCTGTAGATGGTGACCACCTGAGAGGACTGGCCCACGTAGATATCAAAATGCTCTAATGCCAGAAGTAGAGCCAGGGCCTCCTTCTCTATAGTAGAGTAGGCCCTCTGGTGTGGTTGGTATTTGGCCGAAAAAATATGCCACAGGCTGCAACCCATCATCCCCAGATTGCAGAAGCACTGCCCCCACCCCAGACTCACAAGCGTCACTCTGCAAGGAAAATGGTTTTGAAAAGTCTGGAGACAACAGAATGGGTGCAGTACAAAGTAATCTCTTTGCTTTCGTAAAAGCATCTTGACATTCTGGGGTCCAATTAAAGGGAACTTTGTGACTGGTAAGTGAGGTTAGAGGTGCAATAATATCTGCAAAATTTTTACAGAATCTTCTATAAAACCCTACCATCCCAAGAAAACGTTGAAGGGATTTCCTGTCAGGGGGGACTGGATAATTATTAATGGCCAGAATTTTTGCAAATATAGGGGCCACTTTGCCACTACCTACTGCATGGCCCAGAAAATTAATAGTAGATTGGCCAAAGGTTGACTTTGATAAATTAACAGTTAAATGAAAACTCTGGAAGGTCTCAAAGAGAGCCTTAAGCCTAAAGACATGTTGGTCCCAAGTGTCCGACACAACAACTATGTCATCTAGGTAAGCTGCCGTGCCTTCAAGTCCTTTAATAGCCTGATGGATAAGTCTCTGGAATGATGCAGGCGAGTTTTTCATTCCGAAGGGGGTCACTGTATACTGATAATGACCTCCTGGAATTACGAAGGCAGAGATTTCCTTCGCCTTATCTGTTAAAGGTACTTGATAGTAACCTTTAAGAAGGTCCAATTTGGATACAAAAGTAGCCTTACCCACAAAGTCGGTTACATCATCCAGACGTGGCAGAGGATAGGCATCTGCAACTGTGACCTCATTCACCTTACGGTAATCTGTGCACATTCGAAACCCTCCATCAGCTTTGTTAACAAGGATGCACGGTGAAGCCCACGGACTAGATGACTCCTCCACTAACCCATGCTCTAACAGAAATTCTACCTCCTGTTGAAGTAGCCTCTGTTTTTCAGGATTAGCTCTGTAGGGGGAGAGTTTAATAGGTTTAGAGTTTCCAACATTTACATCATGATATCCTAATGTACATTTTTTCGGCATATCTTAAACAAATATCAGGATAAGACTATAGGAGCGCAGTTAAATTACTTACTTGAGACTTGGTCAAACCCAACATTAAAGGGTTAGGGTCCTTGAGGAGGACTGAATTTGGAAGTTTTACATTAATCTCAGAGTGCAAAGAGTCAGGGCCATCAGAGGCAGAGGACAGAGTCATTACTGGGACTTTATCTGGTGTATTAAAGGCTTTAATTTGATTAATGTGGTATGTTTTGCTTTTTGAGGTCTTGTCAAGGGAAGATACCACATAATTTATATCAGATAATTTACTTACGATTTGCATTGGTCCCGTAAATCTAGCTTTCAAGGTGTGGCCAGGTATAGGCTCCTGTACCAACACCTTATCTCCTGGATGGAAGGAGCGAAATTTTGAGTTTCTGTCATACCTCTGTTTCATCGTATTCTGAGCTGCCTTCAAGTTAGCCTTAGCCAACTGACGTGCTACCTGCAACCTTGAAGAAGGGTTGTAGAGGGTTGTGGAGGCGTCTTCTCCCATCCATCCTTCTTTGAGCACACTTAGAGGACCTCGTACATTGTCCCCAAATATCAGCTCAAAAGGACTGTACCCTGTAGACTCTTGCACAGTTTCTCTCATTGGGAATAGCAACAGAGGAAGTGATTCATCCCAGTCTGTAGGAAAATGCATGCAGAATGTTCTCATCATTGTTTTTAACGTCTGATGGAATCTTTCCAAGGCGCCTTGGGACTGAGGATGATAGGCAGTGGATAGGTTATGAACTATTCCTAGCCTAGTTAATGCTTCCCTAAATGCTTTGGCAGTGAAGTTAGTACCTTGATCACTTTGAATAGATTTAGGAATTCCAAAGCAAGAGATAAACTTAGTTAAAGCTTTAAGGATTGCTTTAGTGTTAATACTGCGCATAGGAAATGCCTCTGGATATCTAGTTACTCTATCCATGATTGTGAATAAGTATTGATTTCCAGACTTAGCTTTAGGTAGTGGACCTACACAATCTATTATTAATTCTGAAAAAGGGTCTCCATTAACAGGAATGGGATGGAGAGGTGCAGGTTTAATGGGGGTGTCCAGGTTTCCCTACCTGCTGACATTCTGGACAACAGCGAATATGATTCTTTACATCTTGCCTTAACTTTGGCCAAAAGAATTCTTTTGTTATTCGGTATTGAGTTTTGGTAATTCCCAAATGGCCTCCTAAAGAAGAGTTATGGGCTATTTTTAGTAACTGAGACCTAAACTTTCTGGGAACCACTAATTTATCTGTTTGCTGTTTTCCCTCCACCTCCTTACCAGTTTCAGTGCAGACTAAGTAATTATTTTTTAAGAGATATTTGACCGGGTGACCCGAAGTGGATTCACCCATAGCTGCCTCAAAAGCGGAGTTTAGTGAGTAGTCTTTCCGTTGTTCCTCCCGAAAGGACAGTCCCTCAGGCATGGAAACAGAGACATCTGGCAATCCTGCAACCCTGGAATAGGAAAGCTTGATCTGGGGCTGTTCACTAAATTTACGAGGCTCTGGCCAGTTTTCCTCGCAAAACAAATTGGTCAGTCCGAGATCAGAGTCGTCCAAGGACGAGTTAACATTCTCATCAGACATCACTTTGGATTGTGCCCGAGTTATGGCCAACATCGGGGAAAAATTAATCATTATGGGTTCTATACATTTAGTAGACTCAATGTTATTACCCAGTAATAGCATTGCATCCTTCATAGGAAATCCCTCTGAGACACCAACAGTTAAATACCCAGTGTTGTATGTACTCTGCACATTGATTTTATGTAAAGGGACAGAAAATACTGCTCCAAAAGCTTCTAACAGAACTGAGGACTGCAAAGAGGTTTGTTCAGAAAGGGGAAGTACTCCCTCTCTTATAAGTGAGCAATATGCACCAGTATTCCTAAAGGTTCTAACTTCCTTTTTCTCTGAATGTACCTGAAGGGATATCTGTAGGGGGCCATCCCCTTCTCTACTTCTTCCTGGGACATGTCATTAGGGATATTAGAAATTTTCCCAAATGGTTGGGGTTTATTTGGACAATTGGGCCTGATGTGGCCAGGCTTGCCACAGTTGTAACATACCATCTCAGCTTTAACTTTGGTACCTCGTTGATTTTGTGGCTTACGCCACTCTGGATACTGCCGCTTCGAATCACCTGTTGAGTAGTTTGAGGTCTCTCACCCGGTTGACCAGGAGTGAAGTAACCCTGCTCACCAGGTGATTTAGTTGACTGCTGACGAGATTCACCTTCATCTTGACCTTTATTTCTCCACTCAGGAACTTTTCTTTGACGATCTCTGCTCATACCAGGCTGTTGAGGAAAGAGATAAGACCGCTCGGACAAGGAGCGGTTAGTTTCAAAAGTATAAGCCAACCTGGCTGCTTCCAATGCCGTAGGCAATGAACGATCTTGCAGAAAGACTCGAACCTCTGGACTAACAGACTCCAGCAGGTTGTCCACCAAGATGAGCTGCTTCAAATTTTCAAAATCAACGACACCACGTGCCTTGTACCACTTTGTAAAAGCCCTGGTCTGCTGTCTTATGTAGTCAACATAGGACTGACCCAACTGCCTTCTGCCGAGTTTAAATTCTTTCCTATACTTGGCAGGAATACATTGATAAGCCCCAAGAACAGAGGTTTTCACAATGCGATAGTTTCCAAAGTCATCATTTCCCAGGATGGAAGTAAATTGTTGTGCCTTACCAAACAACGCAGTATGCACCAATGCCGCCCAGTGGACCTCAGGCCACCCTAAAAGCTCGAGCCTGGTTTTCAAATGCTTCGAAAAACTGTTCAGGCTCTGCTTCAACAAAACGTGGAACAAACTGTACTGCCCTTTGCAAATTGAAGTCATCTACAGTCTGATGGAATTGCCTCCTCTCCTCTCTATCAAACTCCTCCTTAGCAAATGCACGCTGTTCTCTAGTTTGTTCAGAGTGAGTCTGGGTAGTTCAAGCGCCAATGAACCAGATTCATCTGTCGATAACCCCACACGTGTGACTTGCTGGTTTTGCTCAGGAGTTTTGTCTCTCCCATTTTGTAGAAACCTTAATGGTGACCTACGGTTAACAGCTCCTGTAGAGGGAGAAACACGAGACTGATCTGTCATAGTTTCAATTTGTAGTTTACTCCTTATAATATCACGCAGCTGAGCAGCAGTAAGGGTACGCTGGTATTCAACACCAATAGAACGAGCGATACGCCAACAACGCTGTAGAGAGAGTTTGGGTAACTTTAGTAGAGTTAACTCAGACACTAACCGTCTGACTCGAATAGGTGGCATTAACCCCCAACTTAACACTCTGTAGCGCTATGCACGGTACGACTTGCAGTATACTCATACGATAGCTGAGCTGACACGCAATAGCAAAGCCAATATGCGCACACACTGACACGCAAGGCTGACATGCAATAGCAAAGCCAATATGCACACACACAATAGCAAGGCTGACACGCAATAACAAATCAAATTGCAGATACTCACAATAGAATGCTGACCATAGCGAAGCGAATGCAAAGATGACACAAAATTCGTGTAAGCAATGCCAGATAGCAAGCTATCTAGAAAAAAGACTAGCTCCTCCTCGAACTTCAACTCTAGGCTCAACTCCTGATCTAAGTCTCCAAATTCAGCTCCGGGACAGGCTACCCATATTACAACCTCAGGTTCAATGACCTGTTATCCTGAGTGTAAAAGGGAGCTTGGAGCAAAGAAACACAGTAGAAAATGCTTTGAATTTATATTTTCCTTCACCAATTAATGATTGTATAAGACTTTTGTCTTTTCCTTCACCAAGTAAATAGAAAAGGGCTTTACACATATGTACACTATATACAGAAAGCATAGTATTTAGTGCACGCCACGGTTGTCAAACCAAAACAGCAGCCAAAAGACAAACAACCTTCCACAACCAGCTCAATGCAGGAATTCCCATGACAAAATGCGAGTGGTATCCACGTCACCTTTGTCATTGTTAAACTCGCATTATAATTGGCTGAACCGAGTCATTGATTTGATGATGGGGCCCCATCGCCAAACCCTTAACGATGGTTCGCTGGTTGGAAGGGAGCCTATGTGGGTGTGTTTAACATGCTCCGAATAAAGGTTACATACTCTTTGCATGCAACATTCACATATACCAGAAACAGCACCGCCCCGACGACTGACCTTTGTTGATCCTCGCTCGTCACAGGCGCCCACTCTGACAACTCGTCATGTACCATCAATCGTTGTTTCCTTCCTGTCAGGTATTCCCTGCCTTTCCTGGTATTCGTGCAGAACTGTTTCATAAGTCTTCTTACAGTCCAAAAAAATGCACTCTATTCACATCCC